>VZRU01001690.1:299391-314144 GCA_013398155.1 Pedionomus torquatus
TAGGCTTTTAGGTGCAAGTTTTGTATCAGTTTCTCTAGAACTGGCAAAAGCACATCCCTGGTTTCCCTTCAAGAGGTGAAATCTGTGTTTCAAAGCATGAAGGTAGTAGGACTTCTCAATTAAACCTGTCTTGATATTATCTTGCTATGGGTTTTTTTGCTATTTTTAAAACAAAAACAGCAGAGCAGTGCAACTAATTTTCCACTACTCCTATTTTGAGAAATGCCAACAGGGTTTTACTTTCTATTTAAAAAATAAATTTTTTAAATCATCCTAAGTCAGATGCTTAACTGAAAAATCTTCATCCCATAATTAAATATAACATGCTTAATAGAAGTTGAAAACTATCTCTACATCAGCTTATGTTGGACAGCATTAGATACAATCACCGATCCCCACACAGTCTTTAAATATATATTTCAACTCACATGTCACCCTAATTGCAGACCTCCTGGTCTATATTTGATGGAAACTCTACAGTTCAGAACTTTTTCTTGGGAATATTCATGATTTTTAAAGCTTTCCTAGTAAAACATAACACAGTCATCACGTCATTAGAGGTGAATGCTGTATCTCCAGACTTGAGCAAAACACAGTAGGTTTGTATTTTGATTGTAAGCTATTAACTAATTGATGCGTTAATTGTTATAATAGGAATTTCAAGTAATTTTCAACAATGTAACTTTCACTATTCCTATGTATCAGCGAAACACTCTTCATCCTTAGAAATATAAAGAGTAAGCCCATGCCGTAACCAACAAAACACTCAAGTCCTGTTTACATGCATTCACTCATGATCTTTTCAGTTTAGCACAGGTTCAGCTGCTTGGCTGAAGCTAAGATTTTTGGGGGTGTTTAGATAGGGCAAAGATACATTAATGATTTTTACGACTGAGTTCAGCGGCGTCTGTTGTGTGCAGATCTGTGCTTGTGTGCAGAAAAAAGTGAAGTTCTGGAAAGGTTGGTTTTCATTTTTTCCCTAAAGTAGCTCATTTTTCATCGTCAGAGACTCCTCCTAAAACAAGCTCCTTCCCTGTTCTTTCATTTCAAAGGTTTTAAAAATGCAGCTCCAAGACAGTTTACACATTTAATAGTCTACATGGATTATAAAGTCAGTCATGGCTAATCTAATAGCCTCTAGCCACACTTCTACCTCTGTTTCCTACCTCACTCTAGGGAATTTTCTGTATTTTCCACTGACAGCATCCTGAACAAGCCTTTCTGAGTGAGAGAAAGAAAGGACAGAGGTACAATCTGCTCCCTAAAAAATAACAGGGTAGCTACATGCTCTGCCTGGTAGATCTGCCCAGCGTATCTCCAGTTACCTGTCAGAGGCATCTTAAAATCTGCTTCTGGGAAACAGATACTGTTGCTGAATTTAGGACTGCACCTGGAGGTAGCTGTAGAAAGGCTTGGGTTAAAAATAGCCTCCACTGGCTTTCTCCCTGGTTCTGTCTGAATTCCTTACCTGGGGGCTTTCTCTGGGGAGTTGCAGCAGGTCATTTATTTTCACAAGCGAACTGTTTTTCAGATACAGTCTTAACAGTATTTGTCTCAAGCTGATTATTTAGTGAGTTTGTATGTTGTCTTTTTTTTTTAATTTTTTTCCCTAATCTATAATTTCCTCATACAACAGTGAATCTCAAAGTATGTCATATTAAATATGACACCTAACCACCTGCTTGTAGTGAAACATCCAGCTGGAAGTTAACAAGATAAGGAGTGAGAGGGAGTTAAAATTCCTGTTTTATTATTTTATTATGTGTGCCTTTAAATGACGTTGACAAAAAGATGATGCTGTAGAACAAAATGTAAATAACTAGGAACTAGGCATGAGATATAGTCACATGTTTTTAAAAGCCAAGTTTTTTGTTAATTTAGGCTACAGTAGGTGGAATGCAGAAGGTGAAACGTATCAGCATCCTCTTCTGCTTGAATCAGCAGCCTGTTGAACAAGAAATGAGCAGTTGAATCACAGTGTTTCCAACAATAGGCTGTGGGAAACCCTTTGTCTGTGGAAACTCCCTGTGCCACTGGATTTTCTTGTACCTGTGTAATGACTTCACTCCTACTGCTGCTTCTTTTTTTCATTTTTAACGGGTATTTTTAAAATAAATTAGCCAATTTTTGAGTCCGTTCCATGAAAAGTCCAGACAGCACTCTTATTTTTAGTGTAGCAACCACAAAAGACTGATGGAGCTGGAGTCTTGCAGCTTGCAGATGGAGACTTATACTCTTGAAATGGACCCAAGTGATTGGGATCCAGGCTGACTTAGCCAGCACAAGCGTCCCCTACTCTGGGAGAGCTCTGGGGTAAGTTTTCTGAAGAAGTCCTCGGCCTTCTCCAAATAAAATTAATCACAACGTACTGTAGATTTATCTAGAGAATGGGGAAGACATAACCTTCTAATTCTTCATTACTCCCACCTTCCCTTCTCCCCTAGGAAAAGAGAACCTGGGCTGTTTTGTTTGTTTTGCAGGTGAGAGCAAAGCATTGAATGTGGTAGTGACATCTCTGGTGCAGATTACCTACTACTTCCTCTTGTAAGGTACTGCTTTGCCAAACATCAGTCTGTCTTGCTTCAATTGTGTCTGGCTTTTTCTAAGCCTGAGCGCTGGGAGGGAGGATAACATCTAAACCTGAGTTGGATGAAAACCAAAGGAGACACATTTAAGAAAAATTTTATGAGCCATGTTAAGGAAGGACTGAAAGTGGGAAGAGGTAGACGGAATAGTAAAGGCCTGGGAAGTCATGAGGTTGTATGGACAGATGGGGAAATGACTGGGTGAAAGAGTCCTGGGAAGCAGGTCGTGTTCAGCTGAAAGAAAAAGATGGAAATATTAGAAGTTGCATTGGTTCTTGGGCTTTATAGAATCATAGAATCATTGAATGGTTAGAGGTGGAAAGGACCTTGAAGATCATTGTGTTCCAACCCCCCTGCCATGGGCAGGGACACCTCCCACTAGACCAGGTTGCTCAAAGCCCTATCAAGCCTGGCCTTAAATACTTCCAGGGATGGGGCATCCAAGGAAAATTCCTTCTTCTGCTACAGCTTTCCTATGCTGTTCTAGGTGAGCTGTTTCTGTCACCGTGTCAGTGGCTGCTGACTTCTTTGTTTTCTGATTGTCCTGCATGGAAACTGATTTGATCAATTATAACTGTAAATTAGATCAAAAGTAATTATAGTTTGAACACAGGAAGTGAAATGAAACATGTTCTGTGTTGGGTTTTATCTATAAAACTCCATGCAACTGATGTAGGTGTGTCTTGCATCGGGGTTGAAATCTGGATGCGGTGGTCATTCGTGCCTGTGTGACTTCACACCTTGTCAAGTGCCTAATCTTCCTTTGGCAAAGATGAGGCGTTCCTTATACTGAAGCTTTTTTATCTCTACGGAATACACAGGAACTACTCTTATATTTGCTTTGCATTTTTTATAATAGTTCCCTTTAGACTAGTAAGTTCATTGGGCAGGAGATAGGAGGGAGTGTTTGTTCACTTTGTGAGTAATTTAGAGCAGACTACTTAAGTATTGGCATCTGTTATCTTCATGCCCAAATGTGTAGGTTTTCATCCTGCAGAGGTGTAATTCCCTTCAGTGATGTAGGTCATATTCATTCCAAGTGTGCAGCTTGTGAGTGATCTATGGAACATCCATAGAAATGGAAAGGATCATATTTAAAACTGCTGTGCAGGAAAGTCCATGGGCTATGTTTGACTCGCAAACTGTTTGGAGGAATTCCAGTTTCTTCACTGGAAACTCATACTATAATGCTCTGGTGACATGGAAAGTCATCCTTGATCTCAGAAAAATGCAAGTGACTTAAAGATATCATATTTGTTATCCGGCTCTGCTGGCATAGCTGTGTTGGCCACATGTCCTAGTGGAGAAGATTCTGCTGGTATATCAAGACACCTCTTTTGACAAAGCAAACTAAACCAACAAAACACTTTATGTAGTGGTAGCTCCACCTGCAGTATGGGATGTGAAGGAATAGTGAGGTAAACCAGAGGATATGATACCACCCGGTTCTCATCCTCCTTGGTGACACAGCTGTGGCTGCAGAACTGATGATGACCAAGTCCAGTCTGTGTGGCAGGCACTGACAGTGTCATCAATGACCTCTGCTGCCTGTTAGAAACAGGGCTGTGACTGAAAATGGGGTTGTCATTTAGTTTTCTGTAGGGCTAAGTAACAGGAAGACTATGAATCCCATGGGATTCGTATGTTTTAATTGATTCATGACTGTCTGCCAGTGGCAGGCACTGTGATACCCGTCATAGTGTTGTCAGTGAAACAATTTTCGACATAGAACTTCCTCGTTTCATGAAACAAACAGCCTTATTTGGTGCTGATGCTTTCTTAATGAGCACTTTGCTCTTCCTTTTCTTCTTGCAGCTTTGTCATGGCAGCATGTTTCAGGGCAAAATCCACTGATAATATATCCATATCTGCAACTGTGACCTTTACTGTTCCACCAGAGTTCAGAGCATTTTCTGTTACGTGCAGTGCATCAGTGTTTCTAGATTCTGAAATCTTGTATACTAGCCATGGAAATTTCGAGACCTTCTTTTTCATCAAAAAAAGTCCTCTGCTACAGAGCAACAGCTCTGGAAGGTGTTCGTGAAGTCAGCTCCCATGAAAATGGGTTTAGTGAGATGGGCATGTCTTTTCTTGGGCTGGTAGGAAAAATGGAAGAGCTCTTACAGTTTTTCACTGCGTTTATTCTAACTCTGTATTTGCAGAAGCTGGTGAATCTGTCTTGAAGTTCACTTAGGGTGTATTGAAGTGCACCGTCAGCAGCAACGAGTTAATCCCCTGGTGGAAGACATTGTACTCGTGCAGTGTCTTCTCTCCCATCAAACATTAAATAGATTTCTGGAGAGCTTGCTTCAGCTTTCAAGTTTTTTGTTAATGATGGATGTCTCCTTCGCCATTGTTTTGGTACCTAGAATGCTAACTGGAATTGCTTTTTATTGCTTGTTTACTTGCTCTCTTCTACTGAAGCCTTCAGACTGGTAATTCGTTTTACAGAATATGTAAAATACAGACATTGGATCAAATCTTTATTATGAGTCAGGGAAGAATAGTAGGGCAAAGTAGTATGTGACTCTGTAGTTATGGCTATGCATCTGTATAACGCCATCGTGCTTAATAAAACTTTTACAGGCAAACGTCATTTTGGCATTTACTATTTATGGAGTTCTTTTAACTTTTTAAAGTTTCTTTAGTGATATTTCTTTGATACAGTTTATAATCAATAGTGTAATGATTGCTCTGTCCTACGGCTGTCTCTAAACAGTAATTTAAATAGTATTAAACCGTTGTGGGAATGTACTCCATTTCCTGCAGAAACTGGGACAAGGATGCATTTCAACACATTTCTAATATTTACTTTCTAATATTTACTTTACTTTTTTTCTGTCTGTCTCTGTATGTGTTGAGCAAAGCATTTGATGGAAGCCGCTTTTTTATTTTCCCAGAATTAGTAAGCTGTGTGTATCGTTCCCTACACTAACATATTGGAGTTCACGTTTGATGAGCTGCAATAAAAGTATTTTTTAGTGAGTGAGCAGTATATAAAGAAGTAGGAATAGTGTTTGATGTCATGTGGGTTATATAGCACATGCTCAGTAATGTGTCTTGAGTGTCTCACAGCAAGAATAAAAACCTGTCCAGGAAACCCTTGCACATGAACATAGGTTTATTTGACTTCACGGAGGTTACTTACATTTGTCAAGCTAAACGTTTTCCTAAATATTTGCAGTGTCAACACTGCAGTTGCTGAAACAGCCCTTGGCTTTTGTGGCCAGGGCTGGGGCAGCAAGGGCCAGGGCTGGTTAGCAGAGTGAGCATTTGGGTGAAAAGAAACATTTTGGATCGAGGACTGGGAGCTGTGTAGGCAGGGTGGCAGCAGGGGTAGTATCTGGAACAAATGTGCCAAAGAAATCCTCAGAAGCCCACTGTAATTTGAAAACTGTGTTTGATATGTTGGGCAGCAGCTCTGCCCAGTAGGAAGGAAACTGGCCTAGGATTAAGGAGGACTGGCTACTATTTTCAGGTCTACTCGCAGCCTGTGTGGTTGACCTTTACAAATTGTTTCACTCCATGCCTTGGGCTATGGTCCCACGTTCATTAATACCACTGTTGTGCAGTAGCACATCACTTGGTAACACATTCTCATCAAATAAGCCAGATCACATGAGATCATGTTTATACTGGCTGCCAGCCGGTTGCAGAAGGACAGACGCTACCTGACGGAGCATAACTCGGTGCAAAATTAGAATTGGCAGAGTGGGTTGCACTTAATCAGTGTGTCATGCAGCTGTGATGGTTTTGATCTCGTACTAGACATGTTGAAACTGAATATACTATTCTAGTTCAACCACGATCTCAGTCATGTGGACAGCATCCCATATCTCTGTCTTTAAAGAGATTTCTTCTACCTGAAGATTTCAAAGCAATTGATGATCTGAACTGTTTCTGGAGTTCCAGAAGGTCACTACAGATAGCAATTGAAAGTCTCTGTGGTTTGCAGCCCTGCTTTTCTAGGCAATATCTGCATTTCAGAGTCGACATGAGTTAGCTCTGTCTTAGCTTAGCCTAGAGAAAGAAGATAAAATTATGGAATGCAATGAAATCGGTAGGGGGTGAGGTAGATAGCCAGTGCAAATTAAAGGACCATCTTCATCTCAAATCATGGATGATTGTTTTTTTCTGTTGATGAAACTAATTACTGGAAACACAGGAGTTGTAGTTTCAGTTGATCAGTAGTGCAAATAGTCTTTCAAATTAACCATCTCATCTAGAAAGCTCCTGCTGACAGTCCGAGGATTTAAATGCTGGGTCTGGTGGTGGTGGTGGAGCTGGAGGATTCTCAGCAGCAGGGGGTTTGACTTGAAATTAATTTCTTCTGTTAATTGAACACACCCAAGTTGATCAGTGTCTCTGGGGAGACACTTCTGGAATGCCTTTCATAAAATATGTCTCTCCAAGTGTTCAGTGTTGTTTTAATTACTGTAATTGTTTCCAGAGATTATATGTGTATGTCAGGTATTTTAATATGCATCCCTAAAAAGTGAAATGTTAGGTCACTCATTTAAAAACATTTACTCTTTCTCCTAGTATGTTTTTAACTGACCTTATCAATAAAAATATTCAGTTACATATATTTTCCCTCTGCAAAATTTGTAGCAGCTTGATAATGAATCACAGATAAAATATTGCTTACAGCGTCTACTAAATCATATTTTTATGCAGCTGCTACTTCCATGAATTTGTATTTGTTAAAAAATTTCAGTTAAGGAGGATTTAGTAGAAGTTGCTACTCTCTTTCCTATCTTCCTCATAAATTATATTATTTGGGACTTTTTCTCGGTGAGCCTTCCAATACAGGGCATAAGCAGGAGTGTGCATGCAACGTTGCATGTGGTTTAGAATGAAGCAAATTCTTGTAACTTCATAATTTGGATTGTTCTGGCTATTTTAGCTTTCACAGAACTGCGTATTTAGGGCCTTTGTTAAAATGGAAAGAACTGAAGGTTTGTGCAGCATCTCTTTGTTTAATTTTTTGATGTTGGGAGTTGAAGAGCAGGTTTTTTATGTTTATATCATTAAATTATATAATGGGTTTCTCATGGTTTTTAACACATGCCCTCAACCTGTTCTGCAAATGTTGAATTGTCTTCCTCGCCTTTCCCATTGCTCCTATTGATGGGAGGTAGTGCTTTGATTTAAAAGCAGCAGCCTGACTTCTTTGTGATTGGGTGCAGTATGTAACTATGCATATTTGAATGCCTACTAAAACAAGCCAAAAATCTGCTTAATAGTACGTCTCTATTTTGTTATCTTTCCAACTTGAGGTAGAGGTTTCAAAGAAAGACCTAAATCCTGCCAGAAATCAATACCAGATGTCACGGTATCTCCCAAGCATGGCCTCATTGTTGATAACCTACTGTGGGTTACAAACACTGTGCTTGATAATAAGGGTTGGCAAGTTGGACTAATTTCTGGGCTCTCATCTTATTTAACTGAGCTAAGTGTAAGCCTGAGTAAGCTGATTTAACCAGCTGAAGGATTGCTTTTATCCTTAGACTTGTGTGTTATTTTGACAGTGAATTAAAAAAAAAATATTTTAGAGGACCTAAGAAAGTAAGTGTGCACACCAGACACGCTCAGAACATCCTTGCAAAGTGTAAAGTTCCCATGTGAATGTGAGCTCGCACATACTACGACTGATAAATTCCACAAAATCAGAGAAACGAAAAGCTCATGATGACATTGCTATGGTTAACTCTTCTTTTAATCTTTTCAAAGGTTCCCGCCTTACTGCATTGCCACTGCTTCTCTGGGAACAATTCACAGAGGTTTTTTTTTTTTCCCAAATAGATACTCGTCCTCTGTTCAAAGCTGTTTTTTCCCCAGCAGCCTGTGTTGAGGGGAGGGGAGAGGAGAGGACAGGAAGGGCTTGGATGCAGTGGTGAGTTTACAAGGGTTGCTGAGAAAATGGCAACTCTAGTAGGGAAAACTTACAGGGTGTGGTTTTGTGGTCTGTGATAATTGTTGTAATGATGAAGTGTGGGCTGCAGATGAAGCGTTTCTCTATGGATATTTTTATGCTTTGTTGGAGGTGATCAAGGGATACAGGCAAAGGCTTTAGAGGCAGTTTGTTCCAGTTCAGTAAAACTGTCTATTGAAACAGGGCGTTTCTGGACTTCGCTATTAACATACCCACTGTATACCCTTATTGCCCACAAACCAGCCCCACCTTCCACCACTAATGTCTGCTCAATTCCACTAACTCATCACCGCTCCTTCTCCTCGGAGTCATGTTGGTTGTATTAGTTTGGTGAGCAGCTCCTCTGCTTCTCCCATTGCTTCCCCACTTGTTTAGCATCCTTTTCTCATTTTCTTTTGACCAAAACCAGAGTTGGCTGTTGTTAGTTGGTGGCACGCACTTGGAGAAGACTTAGAGAAGCATTGCTTTTTCTCTCATCCACAGCAGATTGTATCTCTTGGGGCAGACGAAATCTGGCAGAAAGGTGGAATCCTGTTGAGCGGTGTCTTAAGAGAATCTGGCCATCCGTTGGATTTGTCCAGAGCTGCCCCATCAATTATAATGATCTATGTCTCTGCTAACTCTCTCTGAGCTAATTAGACCTGGGAATAGCTGGTCATTCTCCTTAATCTACCAGTCAGGTTTGCATATGCCTGGTCTCCTTCATTGGTCATATAAACATCTACACAGACAGATGCCATCACCCAGGTTTATATGCACAACAGAGATAACTATAGTTGTAATGTGTATCATGGCTCAAAGTGAGGTTGCACTCAGTCATTTCAAAACCCCACAAAACTCAAACCCAAACTCCTTATATTAGTCCCTGCTTACACCAGTTCTTTTCAGTATTTCTTTGTCAGTTAAATTCTTAATAGAAGGACAGTGTTTTACAGTAAGGAGAAAATCCACCTAATGCAAAAAGCACCTATAGAGGAGGACAGGTGTGGCTTTACTTCTGCTCAAGGAAAAAAATGCCAGTTAATTCAGGTAAGAAGTGCCTAAAATAGTGTGTAAAACCATGGATGGAACAGAGTGCTTGTTCACAACATGTCACATAAAAACAAAGAACCATTTAATAAAATTATCCAGCAGCATGTTTTAAACCAATAAAAGGAAGTAACTTTTTACACAGGGAATAATTAAATTGTGGAATTAATTGCCACAGGATGCTCTGGAAACCAGAAGCATTAAAGGATTCAAAAAGCTGCTAGACAGATGGAAGAAAAACTCATTGACAGCTATTAGATGTAAAGATTCAGCTACAGTCACTGTCTTGGGAAATCATAAACTGCAAGTTGAGAGAAGCAGGAAAAATATACGGTGGGAAACACAGGAACGTCTTTCTATTTGGCACACGTTATATTCCCGCTCCAGCTTTTTGCTTCTGCCACTGTCAGAGAAGGAGCATAGTCTGGACAGACCTTTGGTCTGTTGCAGTACTCACATCTTTTTGCAGCAGCAAATGGACAACGTAGACTCTACAAGCACTACTGCATCCTGAAATTTATGTTGACTGACTATGTAGCTTTAGACAAATAACATTTACTCTCCGTTTCAAACCTATTTTGGAACACAATTCTGTCTTGAAAGTACCTTTTGCTTTCATAATTTTAATATCTGGAAAACCTTCAGGGTATCTAATAATTTAACTCTGTGTCCTTACTCTTATATTTGATTATTTAAAAAATAAGTAAATGAATGGCTTCTGCTCTGGGCATTGTTACATAATTGAAAAATTCTTAATCTCAAAGCTCACTTCAAATCCATATCATATAAAACCACACAAGCCATTTAATAATTAGGTACCAGCAGATAAAATCCTGCTTGAAGTTAGCAGAGCTGCACCCACTTGGACCAAAGAAGGGAGGAATCTTCAGCTAGATCATTGTCTTGTAGCCAATTTTCTTCCTTAATGCCCAAAGAAAATTGAGTAACATGTTCTAAATAACAAATCTTGCTTGTACTATTGACAGGAAGATGTGAACTACATCTCTGGGTGAGTATATTTTGCAACCTTCTTACAAATCCAGTGAAATTCCAACCTAAGTACCTGCTCTGATCTAAACCACACCAAATGGGATGAAATGTTTTCCTGAATGGTTAAATAACACACAGTGTAGTTTTTTAATTTACTTTAGTAAATCAGAATCTGAAAGTTTTAAGATTGGTCCTTGGGATTCAAAATGCCTTTTATATCCCCATCAGCAGTGTTATAAACTAGAAAAGTGGTCCAGCTGGGATTATATATGTGGTCAACTATATAACGGGCTCCTTATTACAGGAGATACTGAATAAAAGACAACAAAGCATGTCTTTTTTTTTTTTTTTTTAAAAAAAAAAGAAAGCACTAAGTTGATAGCACTGTCAAAAAAAAAAATCTTGATTTTACAGGCAGTTTTATTTATTTGAGGAAAGCTTGGCTTCACCATTTTTTTAACTCTTCTTCAGGTACTTTGTAAAGATGAGTACTTTGTACTCTCTCAGCCCCGTGTTTGTTAGATTGAAAAAGTCCTGCTGCTTCAAGTTCTGTCAGTCATGAGCCCATCGTCCCTCCCCAGGCTCCAGTTTCTCCATGTACCTTTTGAACTGATACTGGATGCAGCAATTCAGTTATTGCCTAATCAATGCTTCGTATAGGGATAGAGTAACTTCCTTTGTTCTGCTGGCCATACTGCTCCTAATGTAGCGAGGATCCAATTTGCCTTATTAGCAGTGAGAACGTTTCCTCACATTTAACTTAACATCTACTACAACCTCCCTGTCCTTTTTTGCAGGGCTTCTACAAAACCAGTTACCACCATGCACTGGTGCATGGGTCTACTCTGTCCCTGGGAAAGCTGCAGAACTTTTCTTCTTGCTGAATTTGACATTTCTGTTGATGCAATCCTGAATTTTCTGAAGGTCCCTTTCTTGATTGAATCTTTACTATGCGAAGTGTCAAATGCCAGTAGGTTGGTATTGTCTAGAAGATTGCTGAGAATGCATTGTGTTTCATCATCCAGGTCATTGGATATGGAACATTTTCAACCCTGCTATGATTTCCACCACTATAATACTCTGCTTGGTACTGGCTACCAATTGGATATCTAACTAATATTTGCAGTGAGTGAGTGCTACCCTCTGAGACCAACCATCCCAGTAATTTTCAATCTACCTACCAGACCATTTGATTACATTCACCACTCTCCCCACATCTGCATTTCAGGTCATTTAATCACGTAAGGTGATCAGTTTGATCAAGGATGAACTGCCCTTTGTAAGTCCATGTTGGTTGTTGCTGGTTACCTTTTTGTTCCCTGTGTTTGGAGGTGGATTCCAAAAGGATGTGGTATGTAATCATTCCAGGTGCTGTGGTGAGACTAACTGGCCTGTAGTATTTTTCTCATGCCCTTTTTAAAGACAGGCATAGTGCTACCATTTTTTGAGCTTTCAGGGACCTGCCCCAATGAGCATCCTTACTAGATTAGGAAGTCTTTTCACAAAGATATTTTTCTTTTTTTGTAAGGTGGCTACTATACCTTTGTAAGCAGTCCTTCTTCATCAAATGGGGCATTGTAATCCAAGAAACCGAAGTCTTGCTGGTGGCAGTGTCTGTACAGCCAGGCATCAGTCTGCTGGCTATATCTGCTGGCCAGGCCTCTCCAGTGACTGGCAGGATTGAAGAGAGCACCACTGGGATTTCTGCTTTGTCATGTTTGCTCTGAGCTCTCTGTTCCATTTAAGCTGCTCAAGGCTCCCCTCGGCCTGTTACTTCTGTCTCACAAGGGTCAGCAGCAAGAGGTAGAATTTGGAAGGTTGGGTGAGTCTTGGCAATTTCTCTGCAACATCAGTGGTGTAGATTCTGAGCAAGCAGCAGAGCCACCTGGATAGTAGGGGTGGATTCTTCTGTGTCACACAGGTGAGCAACATCAGCCACTAACACCAGTGCTTTCTTTAGTGCTGGTTCTGATGCAGAGATCTGAGATACCCACTCAGAATTTTCTCACCAAAGACACCCTACTGTTCCTGAAACTCTTAGCTCAGCACTAGTGGAGGAGGAAACAGGGCTTTATTTCTGTTACCTGAAATCACAGGCTTCCACCTTCCACCCTCTGAAAAATTGTATCCTCTCCCTGATCCTTCAGCCATACTTCTCTTCTTACCCAAGTAAGGCTTAATCTTGAATCTTGGAGAAGTTTCTTCAAAGATCCTGCTGGTCTCCCATGCAGAACCCCTGATGCAGTGATGCCACTGACTTCCCTTGGCAGCTCCTCATGAATCACAACTGTAACTTGATGAGAATGCTCCTGTCCAGCTACTTGCCCTGGGGAGGAGCACTGGACATCTGAGCAGTCCAAGCCCTGCATGACAGAATGGACCTCAGCACTTCCATGGAGGCTGAGGTTGCCAAGGGACCAGAAAAGCTGTGTTACCACCTACTCTGTTGGTAGCATCTCTGGGATATCTTTCCTCTACCTGTAGTCCAACTGCCATATTAACTGCTTTTCTTCTGGATTTGTGTCCTGATGGTTGGGCTCCTTGTTGCTGGCATTTCCTAAGGAACACCCTCTCATCTCTAGATGAGTAAGAAGCTGATGTAAGTTAACTCTGTCCCTGGTGAGACTCCCACCTGTCAGGGAACTCCTCACGCTGCTGCTTCCTTAGTTCCCTCCCTGCCCTGTTTGCTTCCCTTGTGATCCTCCATCGCTGTTGTCCAAAACAGAGGTCGCAAACTGGATGCCAGTTAGTCACGCTGCCCTAGGCCTGGGACTAGCACTCCTAGTTTTGGGGTAGGCAAATTAAAGTGATTTATGCAGGGTTTGGTTTTATGTGTTTTCCAAAACAGCCATTCAGTAAAGTAAATAGATGTTATTTTTTTTCTGTCAAGTATTTTTAGTAAATCCTCAGTGCCCGTTTCATCGAATGACTAATGCAATTTGGTACATCTGAATTACATCTATACTGAGTCATTTTGCTTTGTAATGACATATTTAAATGTTTAAACCTCTACAGAAATTAAATATTGTAAAAGACTTTAACCTTTTGTTCTGGGGGTTCATTTGTGCCTGTATTATGTCACCACGAGCCGCTGCTATAGGGAAGAACTCCTGTACACTGAAGACTAACAGAATGCTGCATCACAAGACTTTTCTGGAAACCGTAATTGAGGCAGTATGGGTTTGCACAGCCAACATTTTGGTTTTTTGAATCAGATCTTCCTCTGCTTGCTGTGTAATGTTGTTACATTTAACATTTCACAATACTGTTGCCGGACTCTTAATTTTTCCTAAGACACTGTTCACCCAACATTTCTAAAATTTTCCCTCATCTCCTCTCAGACTGCACTNGACTCTCCTTCTTCTTCTATTTTTAATTATATCTTGTTTTTTTTTTTTTTTTTTTTTTTTTTTTTTTTTTTATGGGGAAGGTGTTGCCAGTGAAACAACTGAAATAGTTGTATCAGTGTTCCCTGCAATCTTGCTCTGAGATGAGTGGTTGGGGTGGGTGGTTGGTTGTGTTTTTTCTTGTGGGTTTTTTTTTTTGGTATAGTTTGTTTTGTTTTATTTTGTTAAACTATCATGTAGGAAATGTCAGCTGAAATTAAATAAAAAGATCTGCAAGTTTTATACCGGGATAACTGTAAAATAAATGTAAACATTTATCGCAAGCATTTATTGCTTTTGTAGACCAGTTGAACAGCCTTCCTTGAATTACTTTGTCATGCGTACTACTTCTGGAACTACTTCTTCCCTAGTCTCTTATCTTTCTTTTATCAGCTCACAATGCCCTTATAGTCCTTGAACAAATGCCTGTTATACCAGGCTGTCCTTATTTTGAAATACCTTACAAGCTTTCACTTGTGCTTCATTATCCTGGATTTGTAATCTGTGTTTCTCCCAATGTGTGGTTTGTATTGCATCTTTGCTTCTGTGCCAGCTCCATCATTTACCTTGTGAGCTCTTTGAGGGCAGAGCTGTTCATCATGTCATGTGCTTTCTGAAGCCTATACGATATTTTTAGAATTCAAAGCATGATCATCAATCATTGCGAAAGACCAAGATCCCTTTATTCTGCTGTCTATGGATACTGTTTGAGGCATCCTGTTGACTTCTCTGAGCAAGGAGTCAAAACTAAGAACAGCGGAAGAAGTTGGGTTTGTACCCGCACTATTGGGTTATATTGTGACAAATGGTTTGAAAAAGACCCCCCCC
>VZRU01001690.1:314305-345423 GCA_013398155.1 Pedionomus torquatus
CCCCAACACAAACAAATCTTCAAAATTTCACCATTGAGTAAGGGAGCTGGTACTATATATGAGAAGAGTGGGAGGTATTTGTAGTGGTAATTCTGAAATGCGTGTGACTTTGTGCTCTGTGAATATTTGTATGTAAAATATGGAGAATAGGATTTTCAAAAGTGTCTACATGATTTAAGAACCTTACAGAAACAAAATAAGAGACTTAATCCACAGCTGAATGGTTAGGCAATAGCCTGGGATGTGGGAGAGTCAGGTTCAAGTACTTGCTCCAATTATCTTTTAATTAGTTATACAAAGTGGAACAACTTCAAACAGGAGAGATGGAGATGTCTTACCCCTGAATACTCAGTAGCCTATGGGCTAGGACAGCTAATATGGGATGAGCAGAGATTTGAAAACGGGTCACTCACCTCACTGATGAGTCTTTCAACCGCTGAGATATTAAATCTGATAGTACATGGATTTCTCTCATCAGTGTTTATGAGGAAGGATTTGCCTGGCTTGAGCAACTAACTCCAGGAAAGGTTTTGTGGTGGAGGCACCCACAGCCATTAGAGGAGAAAGACTCCCTGTCACTCAGACAATCTTTGCTTAGATAGCTGGCTTTTGCAAGTTCTGTTTTCTGACACTTAGCTTTCTTCATCCATTTTATAAGAAGTTGGACTGTCTAATTTTGGGAGGAAATTGCATTATGTAGCAGGATCTGTAAATCTGAATACTACGATTTGCATCTTTGCTACAGATTAGGCTTTTGGTGCATCTTGTTTTCTGCCATTTCAGGTAGGGACTTAAAATGGTGCTGATATACCAAACAGAAAGCCCAAATGACTTTTAGCAGGGCTGGCGTATTAAATAGCAGACATAAAGATGTTACATATTGTTAAAATGTATTTACTGCTAAAGGAGGAAACCATGCTAATATACTAATTACATCATCTTGAGAGACTCATAATTATCTCTACGGGATTTCATGAGTCTGCATCTGTTTGATTTGTCCTAATTCAGAGCCTTGTCATCCTCATCTGCAGTCTCTTGCCCAGATGGAGCATGGAAATCGACACAAGCGTTCCTAATATGCAAATAAAGATCTGCAGTTCCACTTCAAAGCAGTAGCTTCTGAAGTGGGAGTTTTAATTATTCCACTTTGAGTTAGTGACTCTGCAAAAGAGGTTTTTTTCTTCTGCCGGTGAGTTGGGTGTTCTCTTTTCTTCAGTTTTGTTACCCAGCTTTGGGGTAGGCAGGTCTCATTCTCTCTGTCATGGGAACAATGAAACAGTTGACCAGTTAATGTTCCATCACTTTACTGATTGTAATCCATAACTTCCTCAGGGAGTTGTTTGTCTTGTTCTGGGGTTCTTTTGCATGTGGCATTTTATATTACAAGATGAGATTCCTCATTGCTCGTCACAGGAGTCTATCATGAACTTGAGAAACAAAGGCAGATATCAACTCCTCTATATTTCATGGAGATGAGCTGTGTCTGCTGTAAGGTCCCTTGGATAAGAGAATGTGCTGGTGAAGTTGGTGGAGAAGAGAAACTCATGAAGCAAGAAATACCATGTGACTGTATTTCATGGCATAAGGCAAAACCAAAGGGGAGCAATCATGATGGGGACTGATAATAGTCTGAAATGTCAGATTAATCTGCAAGAACTGCCCAAAATAACAAGTGATTGGCTGAGAAAGGGGTGAAATTTCATAGAATCATAGAATGGTTAGAGTTGGAAGGGATCTTAAAGATCATCAAGTTCCAACCCCCCTGCCATGGGCAGGGACACTTCCCACTAGAGCAGGTTGCTCAAAGCCCCATCCAGCCTGGCCTTAAACACCTCCAGGGATGGGACATCCACAGTTTCTCTGGGCAACCTGTTCCAGTGCCTCACCACCCTCACAGGAAAGAATTTCTTCCTAATATCCAATCTAAATCTCCCCTCTTCTAGTTTAAAACCCTTACCCCTTGTCCTATCACTACATTTCCTGACAAAGAGTCCCTCTCCAGCTCTCCTGTAGCTCCCTTCAGATACTGGAAGGATGCTATAAGGTCTCCCTGGAACCTTCTCTTCTCCAGGCTGNTGTATTTGTGCCTGGAATTGCCACGTCCCAAGTGCAGGACTCTGCACTTGGCTTGGTTGAACTTCATGTCATTTGAACTAGTCCATCTCTCAAGCCTGTCCAGGTCCCTCTGAATGACATCCCTTCCCTGCAGCGTGTCAGCTGTGCCACCGAGCTTGGTGTTGTGCATTCTATCCTACTGTCCATGTCTCCGACAAAGATGTTAAATAGTTTTGGTCCCAGTACTGACCCTTGAGGGACACCACTGGTCACCAGCTGCCACTTGAACATTGACCCTTTGAGTATGGCCATCCAGCCATTTCTTATCAACTGAGTGGTCCATCCGTTGAACCCATGACTTTCCAATTTGGAGACTAGGATGTCATGAGTATCAATCAAATCAAAGTATCAAATGCTTTAAGTCCAGGTTAGATGACATCTGTTGCTCTGCCTTTGTCCAGCAAGTTTTTGGCAGTATCGTAGAAGGCCATCAAATTTGTCAGGCAGGATTTGTCCATGTTGGCTGTCTCCAATCACCTCCTTATTTTCCATGTGCCTTAGCAGAGATTCCAGGAGGATCTGCTCCATGATCTTGCCAGGCACAGAGGTGAGACTGACTGGCCTGTAGTTTCCTGGGTCCTCTTTTTTCCCTTTTTTAAATATTGGGGTTATGTTCCCCTTTTTCCAATCTCCAGGAATTTCGCCACAATTTCTTAAATATGGTGGAAAGCAGCTTGGCAACTTGTTCTGCCAGCTCCCTCAGGACCTGTGGGTGGGTTTCATCAGGTGCCATGGACTTATGCACCTTCAGGTTCCTCAGATGGTCTCAAGCCTGATCTTCCTGATCTTCTCCTACTGTGGGCATTTCTCCATTCTCAGAGCCCCTGGTTTTGCCTTCCATGACTTTGCAGTGTGGTTAGAGCCCTTGTTGGTGAAGAGTGAAGCAAAAAAGTCGTTCAGTACCTCAGCCTTATCCATATCCTGGGTGGCCAGGTCTCCCGTTTCCTTCTGGAGAGGGCCTACAGCCTCCCTAGTCTTGCCTTTTTCCTTGACATATCTATAGAAGTTTTTCGTATTGTCTTTGATGTCTTTGGCCAGATTCAGTTCTCTCTGAGCTTTTGCCCACCTGATGTGGTTCCTGCTTGCTCAGACAGTTTCTCTATATTCTGCCCAGTCCACCTGTCCTTGCTTCCACCCTCTATAGGCCTCCTTTTTGATTCTGAGCTTGTCAAACAGTTCCTTGTTCCTCCACACTGGCCTTCTGACTATTTTGCCTAACAACTTCTTTTTTGGATGCACCTCTCCTGAGCTTGGAGGAGGTGATCCTTGAACACTAACTGGGTTTCATGGGCCTTTCTCCCCTTCAGCTCTTTCTCCCACACTACCCCACCAATCGGATCTCGCAGGCGTCCAGTCTGCTCTCCTAAAGTCCAGGGTAGTGAGCTTGCTGCACACCTTCCTCACTGCCCTAAGAATACTGAATTCTACCATTTCGTGGTCACTATAACCGAGGCTGCCCTTCAGTTTGACATCCCTCACCAGCCTCTCCTTGTTGGTAAGGACAAGATCCAGCATGACCCCTTTCCTTGTCAGTTCTTCAATCATTTGAAAAAGAAAGTTGTCATCAACACATTCCAAGAACTTCCTGGATTTCTTGTGCCCTGCTGTGTTGTCCTTACAACAGATATCGGGGTGGTTGAAGTCCCCCATGAGGACCAGGGTGTGTGAGCGTGACGCTGCTCCTATCTGTCTATAGAGTGCCTCATCCTCTTTGTCACTCTGATCAGGTGGTCTGTAGCAGACCCCCACTGTAACAACACCCGCCCCTGTGCTCCCTTTAATCCTAACCCATAAGCTCTCTGTCAGGTCTTCTTCTGTCCCGATTTAATCTGATTGTAAATAACTACAGAGTAGTATAAAGTCAAAATGAAGTATTTTGCTGTGACGTGTACTCATGGAGAGGATCCCTTTTGACGCGTCGGATGCAATTATAAGGCTTAGTTACTTATGGTGAGTTACACTGTTCCACTTTGGATGGTATATTTTCACTTTGTAGTTGGGTGGCTTCAAGGAAGTGACCGGCAGTTGAGGAAGGCTGGCAGCAGTAGCACTCTCAGGATGAAAGACTCGAGGGTAGTTGGGGGAGCAGGTACTGTGATACCCCGCAAAGAGGTCAGGGAAACCTGCCCTACCTGCGAGACTGATGGCCCAGGCATGGAGGGGAGGCTGTCACTCGGTCTGTCTGCTCCCCAGATCCTTTGCCAATGACTCAGGAGCTTGTGTTTGGTGAGAATGTAATATATAAAAGGAATAGTGGAGGCATCCCATAATTAGGGCTAGTAATAAGAGAGGAATCAGTCTAGCATGTGATATACATTGAATGAGTCAGAGAAGTGAAGGAAAAGCGAGTTTGATAGAGTTAAAAGAAGGGAAGTGCAGTGCTGAAAAATTGTGATGAATGGTGATGAGATGAGCTTCAAAAGAAGCTAAAAAAGGGAAAGCAAAGTAGCATGAGAAAGAGGAAGGACAAGTTCAAAACCAGGGCTAAATATAAGAGCTAGGGGTGTAAATTCAGGGAGAAGTTTGAATGGCAGGGGAGGTGTGATCAAGAGAGTTGGCTGGCACAGGTTTGTGCTAGCAGCCTAAAGAATTTGGGGAGAGAAATTTGATAGCTTTGCAGAAACTGAGTAAAATGAAAAAAATGTGTCTATTGAGTCTGAAAATAACAGAAAGGAAATACTTGCATGCATAGAGTAATAAGTTTAGCAGACAATTACTTCTTTTTTATGCTTTAAATTCTTATGGTAAGTGATAGTTCCTAGTCATGGACAACATCACATTTCTGGGCTTGTCAACCAGCATAATGGAAATGTTTTTATAATAAAAAAAAGTACTGAGTTTTTTCAGTATTACAGCCAAACTCATACTAGCTTGACTTCCTGTATGAGTAAGTTCTTATTGAGACAAGGCTTCTACGCTATAACCTTTTCTTGTCAGCCGAGGACAAATAAGAAAAGTGTATTTAAATTTAAGCCTAAGCTTTTAAATTGATTTTGCTTTTACAAATAGTATTTGATCAGTAAATGTGAGGAGTACCCCCATTTAGGAATTCTTCTGCTTCATGCTCCTTTTCTTCCTATTGCCACGCAGACAAACGCTTGGGTAGAACTGTCTCCTTCAGCCTTACAGTCGAGAACAGCAGTTCACAGCAGTTGTGGACTCTTATTTTTACCTGGTTTCTTCTCACCCTGCTGTCACATTTTGCAGACATGAGTAAGTTAATACTGCTGTCACACACCAGTCTCGTTTAATTAAAGTTGAATTTTAGTTAGTTTGAACAACATGTGAAAAGCAAGGGCTTATATATAATGGAGGAATCTATAGTGGCTGGAGAGCTGGAATATGATTTCATTTTTAGTCATAATTTTAAGATTGGATTTATAATTCATGTTTAGCTTTTTTAAAAAAAGCATATAGATTGTTAGAGCTGCAAAACAAATGTCTCTGAATTTTCAAAAACTCTTCTTACATGTTTTCTGTGCTACAGTCAGCTATCTAGATTGCATCCAGTATCCACCTTACAGTTAGATATTACTATTGCTAATGCTGTGTTTAATTACAGCTTATTATATATTAATCACAATTTTTCAGGTTTCCTGTAATGTGGAGCATACGAAGCAAGCTGGTTTTGAGCTAAGATGTGCAAGTCTGTGTAATGACCTATAATATAAAAGCTGTTCAAATTTCATCAGATTTCCCAGGACTTCCCAGTTTTGTGAGGTCCTGTAGAGAAAGGGATGCTCTGGAAATGGGGAAGAGGACACACAGCTGTCCTAGCACAGAAACAGTCAGTTGTGAAGGGGTTTGTGAGCATTGTAATAAAGGAAGGTGTTTTTAAACAAGGATTTTAAGGATTTAAAGATTTATTCCCACACGTCTGTGAGAAGCTTTTCCACAGCAGAAGGACCAGGAGGGAGAAAGTGTGAAGACACTTGTTTTGAAAATCACAAAGGTAGAGTGACAAGGACTGGCATTTTCAGTTACCTACCAGCAAGAAAGCTTCTGATGCTTTAATAGGTAACAGGAAAAGTGAGGATAGACTCCAAAGATTTTGGAAAAGTGGTGGGAAGACTGTGTAGGGTGGTAATACAGACAAGGTTAATCCAGGCTGTTTCACAGCACGTTGTCTCTGCAAAAACTGGGGGATATAGAGAAATGTGTAAGCAGCTTGATTTAGCATATTAGGAAGAAAGACCCTTTAAATGCAAATTTTCTGATACGGTTCTGTTTCTGAGGCTTTACTGAAACTGCATTGATTACAAAGATGGGACCTATAAGAAAGGAAGAGGAAAAGAATTGCAATTGAAAATATCTTTCTGTGTCAGATGATAGGATGTCCGCAGGGAGCCTGTACAGCTGGGGGGCTGATATGCCCTGGGACACCTCTGGAGCAAAATGGGTATGTTAGTGTTCCAGTGTCATATGCAATCTAACAGGAAGGAATCATTTGTGCAAGTAATAGGAAAGCACATAATGTTTGGCAAGACAAGGGAAGTGTTTGCCGAAGCAAGGTGTTAGCCACAACTAGTAAATCCAGAAGGATAAGAGTGGAGGTAAGACCTGGGGTTTAGTGGCTAATGACTCTATTGAGGGCTGTCCCAGTAGGAAGCTGGATAGGACAGTGTCACTAATAATGATTGAAGAATATGATATGTGGGAAGGCTCAAGGGAGAGACTTGTCTCTAAGGCATTTGCAGTAAAGTGCGAAGTAAAAGTCAGTTTTGCCACAGGGCACGGAGTGGGACTGTTGTACCAGTAAGGTGTTTTACACCCACTGCAGTGTAAGCAAGGTAGGTCCTCCCTGCTTACAAGGAAATTTAGGGGGCTGTAGTGCAGTTGCACTCTTGGGGTTTTTTTTCTTGTTAGTGCAACTCTGCACCATCACTGAATTCAGTGTTCTGTGTTGAAGGTGGAGCTGACCCTGATGGAACTATTGCCATCTTGATCCTTATATTAATACAGATATATTAATTTGATGAGTCTAGGCTGCAAATGTCAGTGAGAATATATGTTTTTCAACTGATGTCAATTCAAATAGAGCATGAGTTTATACTTAAAAAACTTATTGCTGTTTCCCAGAAGTTGAAAGGTTACTTTTAGTCTTAATGAAAAATGGCACCATGACTCACATTGCTGTTTGGGACAGTATGAAGAAAAAAAGCTGTCAGAGCTGAACAACTTTTCAGGGACAGGAATTTCATCAGATGAATGAAAAAAAAAAATAAAATGAGAGAAGTAAAAATTCAAACAGTCTGCTTGACTTTCACTGGAGGTGTACCGAAGGAATATGGAAAACATCCCCCTGGAAAATCAAGAGATTTCAACAATGCATGCTGTAAGCAGTTCTCCAAAGAATAAGTCACATTTTATATTTAAACAGGGATCAGTTCACAGCTGGCATAAATCAAAAGTGTTTTGTAGGAGCTGATGAAGATAACACTGAATTGTAGTTGTTTTAGGATTTAGCCCTTTATTTCCATGCTGTGGAAAACATAGGGGGTTAGTGATCTCAGTTAACCAAGCAGAGCCATGCAAGAGTAAACAGGTTGTTAATCTGAAATCACCTTAGGGCCTTCTTCTGCTCCCACTGAAATCAATGTCTAAATTCCCATCAGTTTGAGTGGGATATTAAAGACCAAAAAAATGCTCTAATATCCATGTTAATGTATTTTCTAAATATGTGAATTAATCAGCAGCTTGGTAAACTGGTTCAACAGCCTGATGCATTTGCTGAATCAACCTTGCTAAAACAGATGCACCATCTGCCTCACAGTTTCTAACATGCTGTTAAAACAAAGCAACATTTTTATAAGTGTACTTATTTTTGTTGTTACAGGCTTTAATCTGTGCTCAGGCAAAGCTACATAGAACAAGATGCTGCATATCTCTAGTGCACCAAAATTATCTTGCGGATAAACTGTATTTGTGGCAGAACTTTGAAGTAGTTAGAGAAGAGGGATTAGTAAATTGATGTATTTGCTCCTCCACTCTGTCTTGAACCATATTTTTTAGGTGCTTTCATAATTTTCTCCTAAATACTGTGGAAATTTTTGCTTCGTCGTATTCATACTTCGTATATTGAAAAACTACAGAGGAGCAAAATGAAGACAGACTTGTATTTGGTTGAAATCATCAGGAAAATTCAGACCAACCCTCATACCAAACCACAGGCAGCTGGGCTTTCAGAAATGCTGGAGGGATTGAGGTGGTAAATATCCATTAACTATCTTCATCTTGGTACCTTGGGAAAACCTCAGCTTTAATGCTCACATTTATTGCTGTCTTTATGAGCCAGTTTTACACTACTGGTAGCAAGTAATTTCAATACTGGTATTGCAGGAAGGTCCCCTTTCATTGCTTCTTTTTACCCATAAGGGGTCTTGGGGAGAAAATAAAAGATGTTCACATTCTTGTCTCTACCATAGTGAATGACAGGGAAAAATGCAAAGAACAGGTTTTTTTCTGTCAAACTATGTGCAGATAAAGCATTTTATCTGAGGTGAGACGTCTTGCAGATGGGAACCCCAAGAAATGTTGTTAAGGCGGCAAATTTTGCATTTATGCCCTGACAATTTTGTTTCTTCACCTGGTGATCATTTACTTTAATCCCACTCTGTATATATGGTTCCTTTCTAAAGAGGAAAAACAAGAAGAAAGCAAACAGGGTGGGCCAAAGTCCATTTCGAGCCTTCCCAAAATGAGTCTGATGTGGCGTGACTTGTGAAGAGTTAGTTTGGATATACCCCAGTGTACAGGAAAGCACTGCTTGCTTTCTATATTCATGTTAAACATCTCCAGCTGCATTCAAAGTGGGGAAAAGAAACAGTGGAAGGTCCTACCAATTTAATTATGAGGGACACCTTAGCTACAACCACCGAATGACACGCTGCTCGAGAACCATGGCAACCCTCAGACTCACCTTCAGACTGTTACTCTGGCAGAGTCCAGGGGTATTTGAAACGTGCTGACAGGCGTTTTCTGTTGTGCTGGCCAGGCTTAATAGGCAGTGTGTGTCATAAGTGTGGGTCAGCCCTCGTAAATATGCCTCTCTTGGCATTTCACAATTGTCTGCGAAGGTGTTGCTCAACCCGAGCCCCAGCCCTGCAGCTACGGTGTGTGTAGAGGTGTTGAATCTGCGGGATCAGATGTGGGCCCTCAGGCGGTCCCGAGTGCGGCGCAGCAGAGCTCCAGCTGCTGAATGATGACATCCTTTTTGACTCTTCTTGCAGAGGTTTCCAAGAGCTGCCTTTTATTTGTGCATCAACAAACGATCTGATACTCGCTCAGGGTTTCAATCCAGCCATTGAAGAATAATAAATGACTGTTTAGGTTGAGCTGAAATTTTGCAGCCTGATCCAGTTACAGTGGTGACTCACTTAGAGTTGGTTCTCACATGATTCACAAAGTGTATGGGTGACTCAACCCACAAATTTACTTAGCTCCCATGTTATTTTCCCTCTCAGTGAAAAAAAAAATTAAAAAAATTGTTATAATAAATAATCACAGCAAACTTTGACTTACCCCTGAGGTAAAATAAATGTGCATGTTGAGAGGCTGCGTATTTGTGATAGTAAATTATTTAGTGAGGTAAGTATGAAATAATAGGATGTAGGAATCGTTAAACAGGAAAGAATTGTGATCTTCCTGTTCGGTTGATTTTTTTGCATAGCAGATGTAAATAAAGGAAGAATAGTCACTTTTATCTGATGGAGATGCTCAGAGAGGCTGTTTTGACAGTGTCCGTCCCTACTGCTATAGCCAATTCTTGGCATTCCTTCTCAGAAATATGATATGTCCATGTATGTTTTAGGTATGTCCATGTCTGGGTCAGACATTTTAAAGTGATGTCAATTCAGAAAGCGTGAGGTACTTAGGTTCTGAAAACTGGGTCTTTGTAGGATGTCTGAGGCTTCTGTCTGAGAAATCTCAACTGAGTTCCTTTACAATATCAAATCCACAAAAATGAGAAATTCTGTCCCAACAGGGGCTTTAAGATACTTTTTCTTCAAAAGGTGCAGCTGCTATCAGTGTTCCGTTAGTGTATGCACAGGCACATGGCTGTGGTGTAAATACAATCTAAATTACTGGGAGTTCAGAGTTAGCTAGAGTCAGCATATCCTTTTTTGAGTTGTCCCAAAAGGATATAAATATCTAGGTAACTGCATACCTCTGAGCTTCTTAGCACCAAGTGACTAATCACTCTCCTTTTCATAAATGGAACAACAAAGAATCCAGAGAATGAAGAAATTCTCCCATGTCAGCTGACTTGGTCATTAAAAAGGTCATTAGCAAGCAGGAACGTTTCTTTGCCTCGAAATACCAAGTGGCAATAACATCCATAAATTAAACTTTAAAGGTCCACATTTTGTAGGAATTAAATTACAGGGAACAAATGATGTGTGGCTTGAAAGACTAAAGTGAGAATTCTGAGTTCTTTGGAAAGATAGTTCTTTTGCAGATTACATCACTGGTTTGAGGAAACCTCAACGGGGTTCAGGTGCGGCAAGTAATTTCTGAGAAATGAAATGGATGGCACTGGTAAACTTCCCAAAACCAAGGGACAGAAACAGTAGCCTGGAGACAAGGCAGCTAGGAACAGGGGCAGGATTAAAAACGTGCAACTAAAGGAATCCTGTGTTAGAGAGAGAAAAAAAAAAGGCTAAAGAGTAACCATGGGGTGTCACATGCTGAACCACTGCGATGCAAAGTCCAGCGGAGCGTTTTTGTGGTATGCAGAATGCCGCTTTTTTATCACAAAGTTTGCCAAACAGCCACAAGCTGTTTCAGGTCTCTTTGTAGAAAGTGAACCAAATGCACGTGTTCATTTGAACTTTCCCTCAGCTAAAGGAGAAGGTTAAAGGATGACTTTGTGCTCAAAGCGTAGAACTGGGATTTATTTATTCTTGGTTCTGCCACAGTCTCCTTGTGCAACCTTGGGCCAAGTTATTCATCTCTTCGTACCACAGCCTTCCCATTTGTAAAATGCAGTTGATGGCACATATGTCACAACGGACGTTTGAGGCTAAATTCTTTAATGTTTGTAATGTTTTGGGACGTAATACCGGGAAGGACAAATTACTATGCAATGCTGAATGCAGAATTATGCTAACTAGTGCCTTTTTAGACACTGATCCATTACTGTGTGTGGGCTAATACCGCAAGTTGGTCCAATTGTAGTCAATGATGCCTTTGACCTCACTGGTTGTGGGATTGGTCTGGAACAGAATAATGTGTTTCCCATTTGGTGGTTATGCTAATTGCAGAAATAGAAATTCCCCAGACTGCCCCTTAGAATACCCTGGGTGTACAGTTCCATCAGGCCGTGCAAGCTGGCCTTTCAGAAAGCTTGATTGTTGGAGGCAAAGTCTAACTGTTTATGCATAGAATACACACGGTGCCAGTGGAAGAATCTGAAACAGGAAGGCTCATCCTTACAGACAGATATTGGCAAAAGTCAAAGACCTGTCAGGAACTGGCTCATTTCATAAGTACTGCCCATCAGACCCCTTTGCACATAGCTACTGTGACCAGGTGGTGTGCTGGGATGCCATGAGCAAATGTATGTTTTGTTAAGGTAAACCACAGCTACGTTTTTCTAAACAATAAGGTTTTTTAAATGTTTCTAAGTGTGTTTTCCTATCAGTACTGCTGATAGATCATGTATGGAGTATCATTAATTATCATGTGTAACATGTCTGTTCTCCTTCTTACTGATGGCCTCCCATGTGAATACCCATGGGGTCCTTCTCTGCTCTGAGACTGTCACAGCAGATGCATTTGCTGTAAACAAGCTGTTGTGACTGATACTTCTTTTCACCATCTGTCCCGAACACTCCCAGTTCATAGCTATATGTCATTTCCAGGATGCTTTGTAGGGTGTGTGTGCCTCCACCCCATTTCAAAATCGATGTAACTCTCAATGGATTGACTAATGGCTGCAAGGTGTTACTTCGCATGCTGGTTTTGGCTGACAGTGCTACTAAACCAACAGTTGTTTGCTTAACATGTCTTTCATGGTTCCCATGTGAAGTAACTTTTACTGACAAATTGAACATGCCAATGGCTTCAGGTTTGCTAGGAAGCATTTATCTGACATGCTGCTGAGACTAAAAACAAGTATGACCCCAACTTGTTGCCCTGAATATTGGTTAATTTGCTCTGTCCCTTAGCCATACCCTGTGTTTGTATTGTCCTCATACGTTTTGTTGCGCTGATCTCATCATCACTGCATCCATTGTGAATCTGTAGAGTAGGAGTGGGTGGTGATAACTAACGAAAACTGTAATGTACCTGTAAGGGTGTTGTGCTGATGCAGCGTGCAAGATGTTGCAATTCAGTCCCACTGTGAGGAACTAGGACTGATGTCACATTTTCTTTCATTTCTTGTCATTTATGTTGCGGGGTTAGACCATTCTCAGCCCTCTTCTTGGGACAGGATATGCAGCACCAAAGAGCAATGGCTTGTGCACAGCAAACATATTTACTTGTTATTACAGTGGGTGGACATGCCGTCGCCTGTGACATGTTGACCTTCCAGAAGGTCTACTTGGCAATTCAGTAATAGCATATGTGATGGTACAGCATTGAGTGTGGTCAGGAATGATGTCTATACTAATCATTTTAATGAAAGCAATCATTTGGAGGTGAACAGAAACTGAATTTAAATTGTGAACATGAGAGATGTTAAACTACAGGAAAGAGCATTCTTTGAGAATCGCTCTCATCTGACTCTAGGTTTCTCTATGAGATGTCCTCTATATTGAGGAGTCCTCAGAACAGGAAGAACCTGGACCTGTTAGAGTAAGCCTGGAGAAGATGATCAAGAGGGTTGTGAAGACAGACTGAGAAATCTGGGGTTGTTCAGCCTGGAGAAGAGAAGGCTTCAGGGAGACCTTATAACAGCCTTCCAGTACCTGAAGGGACCCTATAGGAGAGATGGGAGGGACTCTTTATCATGGAGTGTAGCGAGAGGACAAGGGGTAACAGTTTTAAAACTGAAAGAAGGGAGATTTAGATTAGATATTAGGAAGAAATTATTTATTCTGAGGACGGTAAAACACTGGAACAGGTTGCCCAGAGAATTTGTGGATGCCCCATCCCTGGAGGTGTTCAAGGCCAGGCTGGATGGGGCTTTGAGCAACCTGCTCTAGTGGGAGGTGTCCCTGCCCATGGCAGGGGGGTTGGAACTAGGTGATCTTTAAGATCCCTTCCAAACCAAACCATTCGGTGATTCTATGGCTGCCTGAGCCTTTGTCACATGTACTGCATTGCTGCACTATCCCCGTAACTTAATGTGCTGCTATTGGGAAAATAGCTGATGTGAAAGACACTTTTTTTTCTTCATAACTGGTGGAATCATTCACGTTGTCTTTAGCAAATAGGCTGCTGGCTCTTAGTGTGTTAGGTATATGGCAGCAGGCTGTATGATTATAGTCCTGTAGCCGAGGGAGGGTTTGGTATAATCATTCTCTTGAGGTTAGTATAGGTCTCCACATGCAAAATTTTGTAGCTTCACAGTAGGAGGGGCAAGGCTTTTTCGTGTGATATAATACAGCTTCTCAAACATCTGTCCTTTTTGCTAACGTAACAGTATAGGTTGTGGTTCCTGCTCACGTGGGTAGAATCATTTAATTCTAAAAGCTGGAGCTGAGAGAACATTGGCTGTGCCCTTCTCTTCACCTCTCACTCTGAGGGTACGATTGAAGCTGCTAATGTTGGTGAATTTCTGTGCTCAAATCTTCCACGAGTCAAGAAAAAGATAAAAAGAACCCTGTAACTATATCAATGTATAACTTAGTCCCTGTGGAGAGGAAAAGATTATTGACATCATCTTTGCTACAGATGGATGTCTGGAATCAATGTCCATATAATGTCTTTTACTCTTTGTGTGAGTATCAGCAACTTAGAAGGACTTGTTCAGGTTTTTTTAAGTATACACAGCTAGAACTTCTATATGGTATCTGGCCATAGTGCTCATATTCCTGAGGACAGCAGCTCTTAGAGAGGGGTTGTTATTTGGGCTATACTTGTAGGCCTGCCTTTATCTGTTGTTTTTAAGTTAAAGACAGAATGTCTGTAAAAAACAGCCTGGTAGAGTTGTGTCAGAAAGGAATATGTTTGCACTACATGTTGTCCAAATCAAATCATTACCTTATAATGTTTTGGATTATAAATGTATTTTGACTGATTAACTACTTTCTTGTGCTTGCATACATCTGATGGCCAAGTTTCTTCTTCAGCCGGGTTGTGAACGCCATTGGTTTTGACTGTGGTAGGCTTTCTTTTGCAGCAGTTTGCTGTGATGCTGACACAGGCAAATCATGTGAGTGTGTATGATTGCCCCCATTCCCCCGGGCACAGGCTGTTCTGTTTTCCTTTGCTCCTTTTGTCAAGTTTCAGAGGATGAGGACTGGATTCTGCTGCCTGGCTCTATGCACAGTCTGAGCATCTGTGATGACAGGCTGTTGTTCTTGCATAGTCACTGTGCTCCTTGGGTACCAAGGTGTTCCCGAGTCTTTCCCAATGACAGTTGGGTGTTGTGGTAGGTGATCTTTTCTTTCCAGGTGCCTTTGAAAACTGCAGGCTCTCACCTGGCAATGTGTGTTTTTTTCTCATTTTTCTTCTTGCCGCAAGTCACATTGCCTTACATAAAAGTGCCAAACTGGCTTTACTCTAAAAAGGAATAATAATTCTATGGATTGCTTTGCTTTGATTAAAAGGAGAATAGAGTTTTCTTGGCTATGTAGCATTCTGTATATCTCCAAACCCCATTTTTACAAAAACATTTATTATTTCTTTGGCTCCTGAAATGAAATATATTCTGTAGGATTTCCAAGGTCTCTGTACACTCTGAAACCTGTAAGTGATGAAGTGGACTGTTTTTTTCTCAGTAGGCTCTTTTTCTGTCTTTAACAATGGATAGTGAGGTGGTCTGGTGATGGGCAGAATTTAATGTGTGTGGCAGGGGAAGAGGGACTCTGCAGAAATGGTGCTTACCTCTTTTGTTTTTTTTCAGATTGGTATGTTTTATCATGTGTTTGGGATAGAAATAAGTGCTGTCTGGTTCAGAAAATACTTAGCATTAAGGATTTGACAGATGTCTACCATCTTTCGGAGTCCGTGCTGTTGCTGATCATCATTATGCATATAGCCCCTGCCACCTGTAAGCTAGTTCTTATGAAGATCTGTTAAGGGTACAGTTCCCTAGAATTTAATATTGGCTCGAGAAACAGAAGGGAAAATTCTAATTACTGTTTTCTGGGGTTTCCCAAAGTACTTTTTGCATTCTTGGAGTAACTTAATATTGCCTATGTAATGACTTCTCTTTTATTTCCAGTCATTTATTCTTCAGATCATTCCAGATGCAATTACTGTAAGCAAATGCTTTTCAAGAAACTGTGTTTGTGCCTGTCTGTATGGCATAGTGCTACTTGTTCACACAGCACAAATAAATTGAGGTGGTTTCCTTTTATGTGAATTATCTGCACTGCTTTTGCTGGTGTTATCACACCAATCATGCATGCAAGTGATAAACTTCTGTAAAGCTGATTCAAAAATGGTGAGAGTGAAGGTTTTTCCATTGTCTTCTCACTTTTTGGACAGTCAGGTTCTTTGGTTTCATTTGAGTTCAGTGTTACACTGGTGTTGACCTTTACCATTCACAGAAGTGAATTTGACAGCAGAGGTTCAGTTTTTCCTGTTGGTACTGTGAGAAGCACCCTGTATAAAGCAATGAGTTAAATAACATGGAGACACCAGATTTTATACTTGCTTGTGCTGAAATAAATAATAACTTGGAGGTTATGATTTTAGAGTAGGAAATCCAATTGGAGTAAAAAGAAACGGAGATTATGCTTATGAATTTTTGCCTGATGTCTTTTGGTCTGTAGTAAAATATATGTCATAATAAATAACATTCTATTTCTTATTCCTTGCAGATAAAACGAGAAAAACCAGAAAATATACCAGATCTAAAAGTTTTAGTAAACGAAAAATTTACTGCACTGGAGAGCCAGAACACGGACTCAGATTTGCAGAAGAATGAAAAGTATATATATTTTAAGGATCAACTTAAAGAGATGAGAAAACAATGTAAGTCTTATTTTTAAAAAAATAGTTTCTTTGAATGCTAAATGGTAAGATGTGACTAACTGCTGTCTAGTATAGAACTGCCAATTATGGCTTAGTCTGAGTTGAGTGTTCTTATTTATAACTTATTAAAATTGATATCTGTGTAATAAAAAAAGGTAGTGTAATTACCTTGGTAGTTGTATTTAGACTCACATAGTTCCTGCTGTGATTGAATACAAATATAACGAAAATCTTGCTTCATGTCTCTTTTTTTTGTAAGGTGGTCTTTTTCATTTGAAGACTTTTTCATTTTTTTTCTTAATTGTTAGTATCTTCTGAAAGGATTAGGTAAGCTGTTTTCATTTGTCACTTGAACAAATTGCTCCTGTTTCACAACTGAGGATGTGTTGCAACTCTAAGAAGACCTTTGCTTTAATCGTAGAACTATATTGTTAGAAAATGCTTACTGTGTGTGTTCTCAGGTTTACAGCTTCTATGCACGCACCATGTAACACTGCAACTTTTTAAAATCTGTTTTATTTAATTCACATGATTTATCGAATGATAAAATTTTAAGTCATGTATGCTTAAATTTCCAGAGAAGTTGGAGTCAACAGTTCTAGTATTTATGAAACACCAAAAAAAATTGTATGCTTTTATTGCCTTGCTCATATAGCAGCCATTAAAATCTCACTCTGATTACTGTTGCTGGGAAAGTTCATGGGCTCTAAGACTATTTGTGCTGTTCTTCCCCAATCAGGATTATGTGTTGAAATCATGTTATTCTGCTTGCTGTCTCTTGACCCCTGTACCTATTCCCTCCCACCCTACATTTTGATTTCAACATAAACTGGTATCTCAGGAACTTCAGGAGTCATAGATTAATGATTTATTCCATTTGAAAATGATATTCTGGGTGCTCTCCTGTAGCTCTCCTTGAGTTTTGTTTTTTTCGGAGCCCTATCCAAAACCCACTGAAACTAGTGGAAAGAATTTTCCTGCTGACTTCACTGGACTTTGGATTACTTCCCTATAGAGATTTATGAAGTGTGAGGACATGCTTGACAAGGTGAATTTTAGATCTGATATCTCAAGACTCCCTAGGATTAGAGCTTGAGGGCTTAATGTATTTGTTTCCCATCTTTATGGTTTTTAAGATTTTGGATTTGTGTATTAGCACTGATCTCTGAGTTTAATAGGCTCTTGGCACTAATCTCAGAATGAAAATACAAAGTTGAATGCCACGAAACAGTGTAATTTTTACTCCCTACATAAGTGTAAAATTATTACTGCCCCACCATTATGTTGTAATTCCTAATTTCCAGGTGTTTGTAACTGAGAAGATAAAATCTTGATAACTGACTTTGGATTTACTTTCCACGCTGTAATTGCCTGAGGAAGGGGTGTATACCCTAGTAATACGTTCAGCTCAGGCTTCAGGGCTGAGTTCTAACTGGCAGACGTTGAAAAAAACCCAAATTAAATAAACACAAGAAGAGTTATTCTTCAAGAAAAAAAATAATAATTCAAGGCCATCATTCTGCTACGACTGCCTGAAATCCAGATTTCTCTTAGTAGCCACTTAGATTTTTGTTTTGGTTGTGCACAGAGGTCAGACTGCCCAAAACAAAATACGTGCTGATGTTGGGTGGGCTGTACATGGACTGTTGATCAGCTGTGTCAGCTTGGGTTTTGAAGAATTCATGGGTTTTGATGAGGTAAATCCATCACATTTGCTCCTATTGAAGCATTTAATGCGATTTAAAAGGTTGAAGGGAAAATTGTTTGTTAGCTTTCACAGTCTTGGGTGCAATATAATGAATGTGTATTCAGATAAAAAGCTTGGTTTGGCCCACCTTCTCTTGGAATGGGTATCTAAATGCCACCTCAGGGCTTCAGAGAGGAAGGAGGTGGAAAATTCAAAGTTAAATCTTTCAAAGTAATCTGTTTAATGCCGTAAACTTGAGTTAGTGTTGTCTCTTCTGCCTAAACAAACTGCTGATCCACTATACAGTCACTTTCCTATTTTACTTTCCTCTTCAAAAGGCTCTTTCACCAGAAAGGCTCCCAGAAATTCATGCGTAATAACGGTTGACTGGAGATCAGTGGAGTTTGTTTATATTCATGTATGAAAATTTGCTTCTCTATGACCCAGTGACCTGTAACCTGTAAGACTGTCCAGTTTCTCTATTTATTGTAGTTATGTGATCTTCTTGTCATCAGCCTTATTCTCCCACTCTCCTTTTGTGTGGTTTTCTCACTCATAGCTGGCCTTTAAAAGCACCCACATAACCGAATATCACTGATTTATTCACAAGCTTAAAAATGGTAGATACCCACATTCTTACAGAATCAGGGCCCTGGTCTTAACATTTTGTGAGAGGCTAAACTGACACAGGTACTCCATCTGGTACAAAACACCTCTTCTCATTGTTGACCTCTACACAGCAAATTATTCTGCAGAGATGTATAATTGAGCACTGTCAATATTATCTACGATATCATGTATATCATATATGTAGCACACCATGTGTACATACCGCCTTATTTTTTTTAATAAGGAGAACATGAATGTTACATGTTCAGTAGCCATTAGTTCAAGTCATCTGTGTTCTCTTTAGCTTCTCCTGGATGAGTTGTGATTTCAAAAGCCTGAATCGTACAATAAGGGCCCCATAATAAAGTATATTATAACATGTCTGCAAATTTTGGGACACAGTTTAAAGCTATTTGATGTGAGTTACATGTACCAGTAACTTTATCAACAGCCACCTGGTTAGTATTTTGTTTTCATCTCTCAGCCTTGCCTGGTTTGGGGATAACTAAGTGCGTAACTCCTAGCCTGTTTCAAGCTCACATCTATAATGCGGTCCAATTTTTAGCTCTTTCCTGGGACTTGATTTTATTGCTAAATCAGATAAACCACCATAACTCCAGCCAAGTTTTCTCAGAGGAGCTTTCCTGGAGTTTTCTTTTGTCCTAGCCTTTTCTATCTCAAAGGAGCAGATGGAGGAGATGCTAAAATGATTTGCCTTCCATGATGAGTTACCATTAATCACTACATCTCCTTTAAGCAGAGTTTGACATTTCTATTCCAGAATAACTGAACAAGAAAATGTTATATTCTGACATTGTCTTTCTATTTAGAAGTTAGGATTTGAAGGAGAAAAACTTTCTTGACATGAAGTTTTTAGGTAAGGTACAGAGTGTGAAGCAGTTAATGATAACCTTATTTTAATTGAAAATCAGGAAAGCTAATCTTTTTCTCTCGTGATGTTTGCTGCCACATTGATGAAGGGGAGCTGCATGGTTGTTCCCTGCCACCTGACAGGTGACACAGTGGGGTAGGGAGTTTTTAGGGAGGAGAAAAGCAGAAGGTGAAAGGAGAAAACCACCTTTAGATTGTCCTCTTGTCTAGGCAGTTCTGCAGGAAGAAGACCTTAGCTTTGAACTTCAGCAGCAGCTGAGCTGCAGAAATGAGACTGGGAAAGTGCATCTCTATCGCAGTAAGGATAATATCATGCTTCAGAGCAGTTTCTGCTCATCTTTCAGACAGTTTGCAGGCATTTTCCCTCAATCTGTGAGCCCTTATTATGCAGCTACTTTTGCTGGAATTTGTGCAAAATGATGCAAAATCTCCACCTCTGATGATATGTGTCAAAACACTGTCAGACAGGTTTTATGTGAAAAGCAAGTGATTTTTCTGAAGTCTGTTTTCAGAACTATCTTACATTCCTAAATTCCCACTTCTTATTTTTAATGGCAAACATTTTCCCTTTTCTATTCAAACTTGCTTAGAATGTACGTAGTAGAAAAGTGTTGATTATTTTTAAAAAAAAAAAAAATAATTTAACCATTTCTCGTACCCCAAAATTACTACGTTACTTTTTACAAATGGTTGCGCACGTAGAAGGTTATTCACGAAATCTGGTAATATCCGAAAGTTCTAAATAATTGCAGGTGTGGTTTATAAGAAACTTTTTTTGTGACCTTAACCCTATATGACTCCTCACACATAAGGGTCCTGGACCCGCACAGTGCTTAGTGATGTCCTTTTGATTAAATGAAATGCTTAAGCAAGTTGCTTAAATTAAATTGCATGAGTAGATCCTTTGAAATGAGTGAGATCGCTGGCAGGTTTCCCTTCCTTGCTGGATGTAACAGTACAGAACCTTGCAGGACTGAGCCCCTAGAAACTAAGTCATGATTACTTCAGGAATTGTAACTTTGCATTTTGTATCTTGCGTAAATTTAAAATCCCAGCTTCTGTTTAGAGTTGTATTACCGAGTCTTTTTATTTCATGCCAGTATATATTTATATATCTGTATCAAAGGCATCTTCTGGCACAGAGTATGAGAATTCTGGCACCGCAAAATGAAAGTAAGAGTTGTCTTTAATCTCTGCATATCAGTTTAAATTTCTGATACTCTGTGAAAAGAGCTAATCAGAAGATATAATCTCTACTCCTGTGACCTGAGCTGCCACCGCTGTTATTTGCTCAAGGTTATTTAGTTTCACATTCGGTGCACAAAGGATGACAGGTTTCATGGCCCTTTTATAGCAGCTGATAACATGCACTTTGGAATCCTTGATAACTGTGGTCTGTATGAATGCCCAGCAGCTGCGTGCTTTGGGAGTCATTTGGTAGAAAGTGCTAAGATTTGAGTGAATGGCAGTATCGCTGGTTATGCCAAACAGTTTAAGGAGTGAATCTGGAAAATGTTAAGAGTGATCCTTTTTTTTTTTTATAATAGGGAACAAATAGTTTTGAGAGGCAATAGTAGCTTAGGTAACTTTCTGTCATAGAAACCAGTCACTGTGATGTAGTTTGGAAGGTACCAGCACTGCACTTATAAAGCTCATCCTTGTCTGCTTCACTGCAGAAAAAAAAGTCTCAGAGGCTTTGAAAGGAGAAAGTAGGTATCATGATTTAACATTTTGCAAGGAGATGTTCATAGTCATTATCAAGAAGCAAATATTTGCAAAGTAGAAGTTTTTAAATTTAGTATTTAATGTTCAAGCATACCCCCCTATGCCCTGTTAATAAATGTATTTTAAGCCATACATTTGCTGAGGGATAATAACGTTAAAAAGTAGTTTGAGGTAGGAAAAAATGACACTGTGAAAAGAATTCTTCTTAAATTTATAAAAGAGTCCTTCTGGAGATTCCAGGAGAAACTAAAGTCATTGATTTGGTTGTAGCAGGATAAGAGAACAAGCTACAATGTGACACGGTGTAGTATAATGCTTGACAAATTTCATCCAATTAATCTTCACAACATCACACTGAGGTAGGCAAGTTAATTTTATTCCTCAGCATATAACAGAGGTGAAACTTGAGTAAATAGTTGAAGTTACTTGTGCAGAGTCACATAACTGATTTACGGATCTGGGTTTCTCTTCAGTAGCATCTAACCTCTTTTATGGTCTATTTTCATCTTTATTCTTAAACGTGTCAGTAGAGGATCAGCTGAAAAACAGCAGAGTGTTTGTCTTTGTAGATTTAATATAAAATAATAACATAATTTAAAATCCCTTTACTGATTAATTATGGGAAACCAACTTCAGCATAAAAGTTGAAAATTCTGACTGAAAGTGGGATTGGTGTTATGACAGTTCAGTGATGTGTGTGGGATGTGCACTTTTCATTTATGTATGATTCCGTATAGGCAGACTAGTAAAGAAATGAAAGATGGTCTAGGACTTTGGAAGGTCACTTGCAGTTTAGGAGACCTGGGTTTAGTCCTTTGCTTTTTTTACAGTCTTGTGTTACTTCAAGTCATTTAGGTTCAGATCGGATCACTGGGAGTTAGGTGCCTAACATCCTTGTGGGTCTGAACCTTACACCTATGCCTGAAATACATCTGTGTATATATTGTGTTTGTGAACTGTGCAAGAAGAGACTGATGGATGTGGAGCTCATATCCGTGGCTGCTCTGGGCTGGTACCCTATGGAGCAAATGTAGCCGTGTCTACTCTGCACCAAAACACTCAATTTTCCTGCTTCTTGTGTGGCACTCCTCTGGCACTAAAACATTGTTGTTATTTTTTTGTGATTTTTGTCAGTTCAAAGAGCTGGAAATAAAAACTTAACTCTGTTTTGATCTGTCAGCACCATGTTTTCATGGCAAGATGCTGAGGGAACAAACTGCAGCCCCTGAAGAGTCACGTAAATATATTTAGAGGCATTTGTGTGAGTGACATAGGACTATTGGGTAAGGTTAAAGGACTGCGCTGAAAGAGAAACTTGGCTTGGTTATGATGTTTTGGGACTGTCCTGTCAGGATATTTTCTGTAAGAAACTCAGGAGTGAGTCACCCCACTTGTAGTTTTGAAGGACTGGGAGATCGGGGGCTGGGAATGAAATGGAATGAGTGAAAGTGATGAAGATTATGCCTGACATACACAGCCTTTTTTTTTACAGAGTCATTGGAAAACTAGTGTCCTTGCTCGTTTGCAAAGAAGGACCAACTCTAGAATGAAGAAAACTATCAGAACTTTAGTTTTGCTACTTGGGACATTTTTTTTCCAGGTAAAAACCAAGCCGTATTGATAGGATAATGGGGAGAAGCTTGTGTTAACAATAGTTCTGTCAGTGGATTAATGAAGAACATCAGTTGCCAATGGATCTGGTGATGGTTTCTTTGATGAAATTATTACCTTTCTAATGTGGTTGATCAAAATAAGAAGTTTCTTGCTTTGGCATTTAGAACCCTGACGTGGAATTCATAGTTAAAATCAAAGAGGAATCAGCCACTCCCTTGAACAGCCCTTATCCAGTGTGAGTAACCTGGAGTATAGGAGACCTGGGTTTCAGTCTCAGCAATTTAAAATCAGAACTTGACTGACTCTGGAATCAGGCTCCTTCTCTTTCTGTTAAGTGTGTATTTGACTATATATAAAAATGGAAATAACAGCAGAAGGAAATATTTAGAGACCCCGATCCATTAGCCGTATGGCAAAGGCCCTCAGCTGAGGGAGGTATCTAAATCAGAAAGAACATCAGATGTAGGTTTCTCTCCTTATAAATATCTGCCCTTCCAATCAGTGAATACTTGAGGGTAAACTCTTTTTATCTCTTTCTGTGTCACTCATCAGATCTATACATGTATTTTTAAAGATCTACATTTTATTGCATTGCAAAAGTCTTTACAAGATATAATTCTTGCTTTTATGGCAGCTTGGCTTTCAAATCAGTGCTGAGTATATAAAATATAGAAAGGAAATGGCGTGTTGCATAGAAATAATTTATTATTATTATTATGCACTTAGGGATAATAATTTTGGCGATTTATTGTTGCTGTCATGGGATAATTCTCTCTTAAGTGAGCACATTGATGGCCACCAGCGTGGCATTTTTACTGTTTATAAGAATATATAGGTCAGGAAGGGAGCTTCTGGATGCTGATTCTGTTCCCCTGATGTTGCAGTCAATCACATTATCTAATAAAATGCTATCTTAAGCTACATTAATTTTTTTGCCTTTATTTCTGTTGGAAGAGTGATGAAAAAGCTTAGAATGTTGCTCAGATGGTGAGAAATTTTCAGGCAAAACAAGTCTGTGACCAAGTTTTTGCTCATTTGTTCTTATGCCAGCACTGCACCCTGACTTACGTAGATGTTCTCCCTCAGTGGTGTTTAGTTCAATTCAGTCAATTCCCTGTATTTCTTGACTTATGATAATCCATTTGTGCAACATGGAAACGTGTCACCATATTTGAACTCATTGGAAATGTTTTATAAATCACAGATGAGTAAGAAACAGAGAGAGAGAGAACAAGATGCTAAAGCTTGCCTGGATCTGAAATTCTGAAAATTTGAATATATGGATTATACCATATGGAAAATTTGCTTTCTGCTAATAAAACATGAACAATTTCACAAAGAGTTTTCACTCACTTCCTTCACGGTTTAATAATAGGTACTACTTCTCTTGTAAAAATCCGAGCAGTGAAAATAGAAGGACTGCCTTTGCCAGCTCAGTAGAATTTTACTTTGCCATTTGTCTTTTGCAAGTTACTCAGGCAAATTTAAAATATAGAGGGTGGAGGAATTCCATTCTTATGCTGTGAGTACAGTGTAAACTTCAAGGGTAATCACAGGGAAAGAGGTGAGGAGCAGTCCCAGGAGAAGAAAGCAAAGAAAGACAAAAGAACATTTCAGTCTTACAATCTTTCAGTTGCCATGTTCTCGTTTTGAAGTTAGGACATTGAAGACGAAAGAGGAAAGTAAAGCTCAGTGGAGCTTTAAATTTAGGGGGCTTTGTTTAATTTGCTCATTGTTTCTTTTACTTAAGTCCTTGTCTTACTCCAGGAGGGACAGTACAGTTTTTTTCACCCTTCCTATATGTTCATTTTAATCATTTATATACAGGACTTTGTTGTCCCAGTATGCACAGGAATCAAAGGAAATCCTGCTTCTAGTAGAACTGTCCTGCAAGCAAAGCATTTGGATTGAGTGGCTTGAGAGCCAGCACAACAAACTTTTGAGGAAGAACAGGGAAGTAGATCTGAGATAATGCTGACTAAATAGTAATCCACCAGTGCGTATCACACCGCATGGTAACTTCAGAGCATTCCAGTTCAGAGAAAGGAAAACACTTGGTGTTTTTATGGTTCCTGAAGCTGTTTCCCATGTAGCTCTTTGGTGTGTTCTTCAGAAGAGCTGCAGTTTGAGCTAAATCTTGGCTGGGAAAGCTTCAGTGTAGCTTCTGAAATCAATGGAATTTCCCTGATTTAAATCTGCAACATACAGTAACGTGCAAACTAGTCATGTGCAGCAAGATTAATAAACATGCGCTAATTCTTTATCAGAAGTTCATGTGGATTGGCTGCTTACCGTAATTTTGTATATCCATAATGTTTCATTTCCCTCTTGAAAGCTGTAGGCACCAATAACTTCACAGCAAATCACAATTTCTTTCCCACTTGAGTTTTATACCATTAAATGTACTGGAGATCTTCACACTACCCCAAACCAGTAAAATAAGTTGAGCTGGAATGGAGGTATAGAGCTGGAGAAGTGCTAAAGGGCTACAATGCCCATCTTTTAGGTTTGTGGACCTCAGACTGGATGCCATAGCCCAGAGTTAAGTGCCCTGACTCCCACGTGGAGGGTTGTGGCACGTGTGTGAACAACTTTGTTCAGCGATGAATCTCTTCTGCCAGCGTAGCCTGCTTTACATCTGTACGTCAATCATGGGATTGCATAAGATGACTAAAACCGTGCCAACCCTAAAGTAACGCAAAGGGAATGAATCAGGGCTTTTGCTGTTGAGACTGAAAGCATTACGCTTGTGTTATGTAGCTGGAGAGGAAATGGACCACAGCTGTAATCTGTGGCTTTGGAAAGTTCAGGCGCTCCAACAGTTACTGGTGTTGTCAGGGGTGAAGTGGCGATTGTGTGTATTGTCTCTTAGAGGTAACCTAAGTTACGTTGCTTTCGGTCCCCATTAGCACAAAGTCAAAGAAGTCAAACACCTTTGCTGGCATTTACACTTACTCTAAAACAGGCTTGGGGCATTCAGATGTTCTGTCACAACTGAGGAGTGGTTTGTCATCTTTCAGCTGTTATTAGCTCTCATTTGAGACACAGCATCTGACTTTACAAGTGTGGAGAGGTTTATCATGTCTTATCATCTCAAATATGGATGCAGATTTGTTGTGTTACCAGGCTTGCTGTGAATGATCTCAGGATTAAGGACAAGTTGCTTAACAGGTGTTCCAGCAGGCACCAAAAATACTTCATGGGGGAGAGCAGTTCGTGGAGTGATGGGGAGAGTGGTTTATGTCATAGCACTGTCTGCAGCAGTTGCCCAGAAAGCAATGCAAATAAATGCACAAATAAGCACGTAAGAAAAATTCCTTACGGGGAAGATGTCACTTCTGAGTCCTCTCTGCATCCTCTAAATGCCCCTAACCAGATTACTGGAGGCTGGACAAGAATACCAGGAAAACATCCCTGTAGGCTTTGCCTGCCTCATGCCCTCTGTAGGGATTTGCTATTATTCATCATCAGAGTAAAACTGGCTGGGGTGGACCTTACTTCTGACATCACCCAGTTGGTCACAGCCAAGTTAAGCAACCCCTGGGCTAGAGGCAAGTCTGTAGAGGGCACTCTGCTGCCCTTCCGTTGGAGCAAAATCTGTGCTGTGTGCAGCTGGATGTGGAAGGGATGTGAAGAGAGTGCGTGACTCGTGACTCTCTCTTCCAGTAGTTAACTCACTCAGCAAGGAACGGGAAACTGGGTTCTATGTGTCTCCATCACTTCATTCTCTTCCTCTGCTGGGATGGAGCTGTGCCCACTTTGAAGAGCCAAAGACGTCACAGGACAAACAACATATTCCTTGGTCCTCAGGCTGGGGCAGCTCTGGGCAAATGCAGAAGTCAGAACTTCTTCAGATCCCTGGAGAACCTGAGAGGGACTTACCACAGTTAGATGCCTGCAGGGTTAGGAAGCCACTGAACAGGATTTTTCATCATTTTGGACTTTAGTGTTTGTAGTTTGCTTCAATTCATTGGATCTGGCCCAGGCTTAAGTATTCTTCCGCTCTCTCTATGGAAAGCTTATGGGTCAATCCAAGACTTAATGAAATCAAGTCTTTCCAGGAAGGCTGTTCGTCAGGATCTATCTATAAACTTCCAGCATAAACTAAGTGGCTGGTTTATAATCAAAAATATGTGGCTGGTTTATTGCTGGTTTATAGCAAAACACAGGAAACCCCCCCCCCTGCTTATCACAGGCTGAAAGACTTCATACAGCAAAATTAGAGTGTGTTCTTTAAGGACAAAAAATATAAAGGCTTCCTGATTGCTTTATCAGCCTCTAGAGTAAAAATAGTAATTACTGCAATTTAAGACTAATGAATAAATCACTGTATTAAAATGTGAACAAAAAAGTTTAACAAGCAATCATATGTCATGATTGTTTGGCAGCTCTACTACCACTGTGAGTGAAGTAAGCTATTTGCCTAACCTTTGCTGCAGCATCCATTGCTTTGGGATTTTTGTTTTATAAAAACAAAACATTAAATAATCTCTTTGATAAAATTGTATCTTTCTGTTCCCCAGCAAAGTTTTGTTATGCCATGTCAGATGTCTATTTAGTTGGGCTCATGTTCTGCAATTTCACCAATACCTAACTCACTGAAGAAAACAATGTGCAGATTGCTCCATGGAAAAGCAAAGAAAAAGTCTGTGCAGATTGCTCCATGGAAATCATACCGGTGTATGGGCTTTGTCATGTCATAGCTATGTCACAGGCAGCTTTTTTCCAGCTTTGTCGTACTCTCTTTACCACTTCTCTCATTTTATCCAAGTGCTCCCTAGACTGAATCAGCATCCTTCTTCGTTTGACTGCAGCGGCTTTCCCTCTTTACACGATGCCAGCCTCCTTCCTCCCTTCAGTGCTCCTTCCTTCCTCCTTCCTCCCTTCAGTGCTCCTTTTCAGCTTTCCTCCCTTCCTTTCCAGCTCCCCATTAGAAGTGACAAAGAGTGTGTTACTGGTGACTGATGTACTTAAGTTTCACTAGTGAGAACTTCAGGTCAGTCTTGTTTTGTCCTGAAAGAAATACGTGTAGCTTCATTATCCTGGTAAACTGTTTGGTTCATTTACCCTTGCCTGTTTTGCAGTGGCTGGTGTGCCAGCTGGCCGCTTCGTNNNAGTGGCTGGGGTGCCAGCTGCCAGCTTGGTTCTGCCTATGCAGCACAAGCCATAATTTAGAGGAAAGTAGTGGCTATTGACCGCTAACAGTATGGTTGGTGGTGTGCGAGCTATGGCCTTACATTTTTCTTAGAGATGGAAAAACGAGTAGCTGAGTGAGTCATGAAACCCAGTGTAGCAAAATTCGGTTGTAAATGAAAGAGGAACATTTCCATATTCTTCATTTGGCTTAATTCCTTTGCCTAATGGCTGTGTATATACCATAAACATTGTGAAGGAGCAACCATGGAAACACTTGTTTTCTTGCATTGCTAAATTTACTCTGGGTTGAATATTAACACAGCGCCTGGCATTACTTTAAAAGCAAAAATAGCTAAAGCGTGACTCACTATGAGTCATTTACTGCTAGTCCTGCTATACTGCCTAGAGCTTGACATTGAACAAGTTGGCAGCCTGCATTGCTACATTTTTTTCTAGGAACTTTGAACACATTTCATTCTTGTGAATTCTCTTGTGCAACCATATTAAACACAGCAATGTGTTTATTTTGCTTCCAAAGTCGAATGAATCAGAAAATGGTGAAACAGAGTCTTTTTCTTGGAGTTTCTGGAAGAGCTGGATTCTGAGAATTATTTTTTTCGCTGCAATACCGAAACGATTGCATGGATGGTAAAAGTTAATTACATTTTATTCAGATTATGTAAGATACCCTTTAAACGTTTTAACATCTCTTTTCTTTTTTATTTATTTGCATTTTCGGCAAAGGCAGACGTAGAACTAGAACACCCAGCATGTAGGGGTGAGAATGTTTTTCTGGTCAGCTGGCAGAGGCTTTATGATGGGAAGGCTATCGGCTCTGAGGGGCAGACAAAACGAGGCAACTCTATCCCTATTGGCCTCTGTATTTAAAAGGCACACCCTAAATATGGTGCTTGGTATCTGACAGCGAGTAGTTTGCTGGCTGCCTGTGGGAATGCCTATAAAAGATCAGCTGATTTCAGTCAGATGGGAAGGGGTAATGAGAGAGGGCTGAAACCAAAAGCAACTTGCTGAGGCAACCATGTGACGATATCCTGAAATACACTGGCAGGGCCAAATATCACTCTTCAGTAGGCTAAAATTTTGGTTCCAGTTAAATGTCACTTCCAACTAAAAGCCACTTCTTAGAACAATAGGTAACAGAATCCTTTAATATTTTCCATAATTTTTTCTACTTTAAAAAAAAAAATAATTACTATGATAATTGAAGAAAAATTTTATGCTATCAACATACAACCTCCTGCATGTGTTTAGAGGAGGTACCATAAATGAAGTTAAAATACTAATAATGTACATTCAAATCATCTACAAAAGTAAAATCCACATGTCTGGGTACGGTTGAAAAGCGTGCTGTGTATCTCTTCCAGTAACTAAGGACAATGGAAATAGAGACTGTATGATATCTTCTTCTGTGCAATTATTAATACATGCTGTTGCAGGACCTTTATAAGCTAAAGCATCTTCTCTATCTAATCTGTTAGAACAACTTCAAAAAATTCTCTTGAAGTGGTTTCCCTGTAAGAGAGAAGTAAGAATGATTAAGCTTAACAGTGACATCCTCTGCACTGTCCTAATGCGCGCTATCCTACATAATTTCAACACGGATTGGTAAATAAAGGTACAAACATAACTGCACCGAAGAGGCTTCTTCTGCTTAAAACCTAAAATTTTTCAGTAAACTTGGCTAAAATAAGTTTAAAGTAGTTTTTCTTTTATGTTTTCTCGACTAGGGATCATACTAAAAAATGCTACTGTACTGTTTTCCTAAACCTAGAGTAAAAAAAGATTGTGTTATATCCAACAGTGTAAAGTGGGACAGAGTTTTGATTTTTGTTCTGTATTACCTCTTTGACAGTGACCCCCAAATCACTGTTATTAAAATGGTTTCAGTAGTTACTCATGGTATATGCTCTTTAGCAATCTCTTCAAAGCTACTGAATAGGCTGTACCTCAGCCACACCTCCAGACGTGTTATGTGGAATATAGACATGAGAATTTATGTTAGGAGTAAGACTGTGCCATTTAAAAGACAGCTTTGTGTGGGAGGCTTTTCTGCTCTGAGGATCATCAGAAAGATTGGAGCTGCCTAAGGCATGATATCTCTTGGGCATCTCTATACATGTCGTATCAGTAATGCCTCTGTTAAGCTGTAGCAAATGATTCCCCTCACATATACGTGTGTTTCTGTGTACACATTCACACATACTGACACAGAGGGTATGGGCAGGGCAGTGACGTGGAGTTTTTCTCTTTAGGGCTTATCAGAAGACCATGTGCTGAGCTGCAGATTAAGCGCACAGGAGCATGGTAGTCTAGCACTGAATGTGAACTGCATTGCAAAGCATTAACTGTTCTCCATAAATGCATAATAAATGCTCTGTTGAACTGAAACCAACATCCTGTTCCACGTGCATCCCAAAATGACAGATGAAAACTCTCAGTTCTCACGTCACTTTCTGTTCCAGTTACAAATCCAGGATGGTTTCTTTAGTATTCTCGTGTGATAGAACAAACAGAACACATTGCACAAAGCTGTAAATCGTGCCTTGTGCTGAAAGAATTCTTAATCTGCTTAAACCACTACAGGCTGTGTCCGTCTTGTTGCATTCTTCTTCTGGATCTTGAAAGGTGTTTGAGCTACAAGATAGGAACCGGTATGTCTGTGAGATGTCAATAGAAAAGTGATAGGGATTTTGCACTAACAAATTGTGTTCTGTGGATATGCTTCAGCACAGCTTTCAACAGCAGAACACAGGCTTTTTTCCCCCACTCTTCAAATTGATTTTAACAGGTACGTCTAGCCCACGAACTCTTTCATATATAATTGATGGGATGATGAGGATGTGATTCCTTATTCCCCATGAGTTGTGAATAATACTGTTACTACTAAGCAAGTTTACCATTAAATGTAGTACTTGCGTAGCATGAGCTACAGATGGCCAGAAAAAAAACTATTCTTTGTTGCACTATTTTTTCTGTGACTGTGCCCTTACAGAACAAACTTTACTGACTAACATTGCCCTGTGAGCCTTTACTCTTAAATATAGCCTTTTTGCTGCAGTTTGTCTGAGGTTGATTCACAGGCGTAGTCATACAAGATCCAGCAGCAGCATTGGACTGACTATTAATCACTGTCACCTTTTGAGAAGAAGAGACTGTATGTTAAATTGCTCATTTCTAAACATCTGCCAAATTCTTTTCTTTTACAAAAAAAAAAAAAAAAAAAAAAAAA
>VZRU01001690.1:345449-411378 GCA_013398155.1 Pedionomus torquatus
AAAAAAATCTGGCAGATATCACTGCTTCTGGTGTTTTGGGTTTTTTCCACGCTTAAAAAAATCTATGGTGAGACTTCTATACTTATGGCAGCAGGTGTTTTTGTGAAGTAGTTGTGGACAAATTTGCCCTGAGATTAACTACAGACCAGAAACTGAAAACAGATGTTTGCAACTGAAAAGATCTTCTGAGTTCATGAGAGTCCTCAGCTGTGGGACAGTCAAGTCACCAAAGATGATGGGAGTGAAGAGATGGGCTTTTCACTAAGCAAGTTAGAAACTCTTACTTGAGTGCAGAACTACCTTGGGTATTTCAGATCAGCTCTGCCAGTTGGGAAACTTAAGATATTGAAAGTTAACTTTCTGCATCAACAGTGCACATTACAAAGTTAACTTCCTAAATCCACATTTAGGACTCTTGAGTCTGGAGCCATATTTTTAGTTTATGTATCAACTGGGAGTATCGCTTTGGCTCCCTGGTTGAGAAACTTGATTATCATCTTTATTATGTTGCCCTCTGTATATCGGGGAATGTCTGCAGCTCAGGATGAGTGTCTGCAGACATGTGCAGACATACTGAGTTCCTCTGCCTGTGTTGTCTCTACATCTAGCCGGTGCAGTGCCATGCAAATGTGGATGTACAAATTCTGAATCAGCACCAGTCTCTATCATTTCACCCAAGGGAATGGCTCAACAAGCTCTGTTTATACCTACCTATGTAGGTTTGCCTCAGATTCTCCAAAATCGCAGAGAATGAAGATTGTAATTAGAATAATGCACTCAGCCTTCTGCTTATATAGATGTCTCTACATGTGGGTTAATTTGCTTTTACTGCTTGCTCCTCCTGAGCTGAGGTCAAGCCTCTGCTTGAGACATCAGCATGATTAATATTACACTCCATATCTAGCACAGCATCATAATTGGGCTTTTTTTTTTTTTTAAGCAGGTAAAAATAGGTAGCAAGAACTGAGAAGCTTTTAATAGGCTGTGAACCTGTTGACATACCTTCTCCTTAAAGAGGAACTCACAGAGAAAGGAAGCATTATGTATGAAGAACATATGAAGCTTACTATAAAATTACTTGTGTAGAGTTGTTTGTTTAAAGAAAAAGATCATGATGTTTTCAGTTCAGGTATTGTTTTAGAACTTAGTAAAATACTACAGAATGTGAATCAGTCGTTGGCTATCTGTGATGAGCAGGTAAACAAAAGTTTTATTTCCCAATGGGTTTTTCATATGATGGTGACAAACTCCATTGCACAACAATGGTAACATTCCAAAGCTGCAACCAGGTTCTGGAGGACTTAATTTCACAATTGCTTACTGTGTCCTATTGCATTACAGTGACCTTTCAATAAAGAAGGGAGATTGCTGGTTTGTTTTTTTGTTTTTTAACTTAAAAACCGAATGAGGATATAGTGCATTGTACTAATTCTTCATTGCAAATTTTGTCCTTGGCATTTTTAAACTATGTTCTCTGGTAAAATATTCAGAAGCTTTCATGTTTCCTACCTTTTTTATTAATCTTAATATATAGATCTAGTTAAGGTTTGCATTTATTCTGGCAGTTCTTTTACAGTTAACTGTAAAAAAAACCTAATTCTGATATTGAGAGATTATAGAATCATAGAATCATAGAATGGTTAGAGTTGGAAGAGACCTTAAAGATCATTGAGTTCCAACCCCCCTGCCATGGGCAGGGACACCTCCCACTAGAGCAGGTTGCTCAAAGTGGTCTAGCCTGGCCTTAAATACTTCCAGGGATGGGGCATCCACAACGTCTCTGGGCAACCTGTTCCAGTGCCTCACCACCCTCACAGGAAAGAATTTTTTCCTAATATCCAATCTAAATCTCCCCTCTTCCAATTTAAAACCCTTACCCCTTGTCCTATCGCTACACTTCCTGACAGAGTCCCCCTCCAGTTCTCCTGTAGTCTCCCTTCAGATACTGGAAGGCTGCTAGAAGGTCTCCCTGGAGCCTTCTCTTTTCCAGGCTGAGCAGCCCCAGCTCTCTCAGCCTGTCCTCATAGGAGAGGTGCTCCATCCCTCTGATCATCTTCATGGCCCTCCTCTGGACCCGTTCTAACAGTTCTACATCCTTTCTCTGTTGAGGACTCCAGAGCTGGACACAGTACTCCAGACTGATAGTAAGAGTATGTTTTCCTGCTGTAGCAACTTCTGACACATCAACAGAATAAAATTGTTTAATTTTTAGTTTATATGTGTTGGGTTTTTTCAAGGTGAAATCATGAAGCTCCGACTTCTACAAATTTTTTGGTTGAAAAAATAGCTACAGGACAAAAATAAGATCATGTTAACATGATATGAAATATGAAGTATATAAGAAGTCATCTAAATATTATTTAGTTGTTGGCTGTTAAAATTTATTTTGTGTTCATGACATTCCCTACATAGTGACTTGTTTTGGAGTTTGAATTTTAATAACATGAAGCACTCTGCTACAAGTACACTCTTATTTCGTAGTGTGAAACAGTGATGTAAGCTTCCAAATAGCTTCAGTGCAAAAGGACTCTGAAGCTGATAGATGAAGACAGTATCCAACTACCCAAGAGAGCAAGCTGAAAAGCCCAGACCTACCATGCAAAATACTTTACCCTGGGAAGGCAGGGAAGAGAGAAGCCCAGCAGACACCAGTCCTAACTAGAAGAAAGCAACCCGGGTGGGCAGTTTCTTACCATGGCTGGGTCTTAGATGATCTGTGTCTCAAGGGACTGTGAACATCAATCACATCTAGACCTGAGCAGGCATTAAATGAATAGTATCTAGATTCTGAAGCTTGAGTAAATGCCTATTTAAGGTAAATAAATAGTAACTTTTAAACCCATTCTCAGCTACAGACTTGCCAGTTGTCCACACTGTTTATGTTGGGTGTGAGCTTGGTTGCAGACTTGGGTCTGGCTCTGGGAGATGCCCTCGATGAGGAAAGCTTGAGGCTGCCAGCCTGACCCCACACTGTTAATCATGTGGTCTGATCTGATCAGGTGCAAGCAGATTTGAGCACCTACCAACCACAGCTCACCAGCAGATCACATAACCTCTGCTGTTTGTTAGTCATAATTTGGATGCTTTTAGCCTGAGCTACACCTGTGCTGGCAGCTGGCAGCATGCTACCAGCTGTGACATCTACAATATTTTGTTTTCAAACAGCTGTCGACCATACAGTATAGACGGAGGCCGGGAATTACCTCTGAAATTCAGTGAGAATTAAATGGAATGTCTAACACTGGCTTCAAAGTGGTCTGTATTGTTAGTATCAATAGATGGCTTCAGAAGAGTCCATGACTCTAGTGAGATTCTTAGCAGAGAGAAAAGGTCACTTCCATACCGAAAGTCTCCCCCTGATTTCCACACCAGAAGGAAGCTTTCCGTGGTGCCAGCGAGTCTGAAAGCAGTGTAGGCAATTAGCAAGAAGAGCTTGAAAATTCCATCGCAAGAAGCAAGACTGCTCAGGAGTGGAGACGCTTGGGATATTTCAGCCTGATTACCTCCGCTGACAGCGAGGTGATGTATGCTAATTACAGCTCCTTAACCTCCTTAGAAGCAGTTGCATAAAAGCACAGAGCATCTCCATGTTGAAACGTGAGGCACTGCGGCATTCCCTGGCTTCTCTGCATTGGTATTCGCAGACCATCTGAGCAATCCATTGACCTGCCTGGATGATGCATGGAAAGGTGTGTCCGTGAGCCAGCCTGTCAGTGGCTGCGGGTACAGGAACGAGAAAGTTTCTCATTAGGATGTGTGGCTGAGTAATAGAACCCCTGATGTTATCTCTTTGGGTCAGTCAGCCTTTGAGAGTGGCTCATGGAAACCACAGTGCATTATTTAGCCAGTGCTCTGTAGTGCAGGTCTGATCCAAGTAGAAAGAATAGAAAAGAGGGTTTTGTGTAAAATGCCATTCCAGTTTTACCAGGTGATACTTTCTATTCTGGTTTGGTTTTCATCCTGTCTTTATTATAACAATAAATAATAGCATTTAGTCTGTGATAGGCAATGTAATGAATTCTGATTGTTCGGTATTGCTTCGAGAGGGAAGGAGAGGTCAAGATGATATTTAAATTAAGTCTTTATATAAGTCGTATCATAGATAATGACTGTCACGTTTATTTTCCAGGAATTGTAATGAAAGGATGTTTTTCAGCTATTTTTCAACGCATTTTTCCAGGTGGTTCATGGAACAGATTGTTTAAGCCTTAAAATAGAAAAGCAGTCTTTAGGCAAAAAAATATTTTAAGACACTGTCTTTAAAATAAACAACCAAAGACTTGAACAAAAGATCTAACTTGAAATAATGTGTCCTGTTCTGCTTTTTTTTCCTAGGCAGTTCTCTTTAAATTTATGATAGTGTGGAAACACCAAAACGTAATTCCCTTATAGAAATAAATTCATAAACAATAATTAAATAATAAGGGATGTTTCCCATGCGCAGCACTAGAGTTTAATCTGGAAAACTTTGCATATTGCATGGACTAAGTGTTATGAGACACGGCAAGAAATATGTGCCACAGCAAGCACTTCACACCATCATAAAATATGCCTAGATTTTATGCAGGTCATCTGCATTGAGGCAAATGTCAGCCCTACTTTAGAGTGAACTTTTTCCAATAATGCTTGGTTTCAACATTATTTCAGGTTAAAGTTAATATTTATATGAAACCTGATGACTGTAATCATGGCAAAGAGATGTTAGTGCACTTTTTTTTTTTTTTTTTTTTTTTTTTTTTTTTTTTTTTTTTTTTTTTTTTTTTTTTTTTTTTTTTTTTTTTTTTTTTTTTTTTTTTTTTTTTTTTTTTTTTTTTTTTTTTTTTTTTTTTTTTTTTTTTTTTTTTTTTTTTTTTTTTTTTTTTTTTTTTTTTTTTTTTTTTTTTTTTTTTTTTTTTTTTTTTTTTTTTTTTTTTGAGAAATTGCATTTTCTAACTGTTTGGGCAATGTATGTGGGGATCCCTTTGTAACCATTGACATCAACAGTGTGATTTCCCCAGATCCTGTTGTAACCATTAACATTGACAGTTTTTTTACTTCTCAGTTCACTTGTCTTCATGTCAAACATGGAAGGTGTTTGACTGCTCTTTTCCCAAAATCTGGCAAAAGTACAGTTTTCTGCTGAGGTTTGAGAGTGAATATACAATTTGCTGTTCCTGAATGAGATGTATGAATTTTATGTTCAGAAATAATTATTTTAAACAGACGTCAAAGGAAATACTAAAGTACTTGAAGTGCTGTTAGAAATACATGCATCAAGTTTGAACATACTATCATCGAATTCAAAGTCTGTCCAGAAACACTGAAGAATGCAAAACACATGAGCTAACCCTGCACCCGTGGCCTCTGCAGGACTTGACCCACCATCATTATTCGTAAAACTTGTGTTGATGGTCTTTTATAGTTATCAGTGTGGTATTTAAGCAGGAATTTTCCCCTTTTGCTAATCTTTTTAAAATACTGTGTATAAATTGTATGCTGTGTATACATTAATGTCTATAACTCTGCCTGCTGCCTCATCCTGTCAAGCGGCGTGCCAGCCATGGCGGGGGGTTGCTGTTTTGAGCCATATCTCACACTCTTTCCTTGCAGTGTGTCACTGTGCTTCACAACCCTATGGTCTTTCAATAGGACTGTAAAGCACATAGTCTTCCAAAGTCCTTTGACTTTTTGGGTCAGGACCTGTGGATGCGTTCTGTAGTTTTGCTCTCATCGTGGTGGTGCCATCTAGCCAGATCTCATACTTGAGAAGATCTTCTAAGAAGGTCCTTTCCCTGAGAAACAGCCTGGCACCAGGACCCTTGCTAGACATTCAGTCTGGTTTGTCCTCACTGAGGTTCTAGATAGCCACTGGCACGGTGGTGTCAGCAGGTACATAGAGGACCATGTGTCAGCATTGAGTTACATTGAGAGATCTCTAATGACAAGTCCTATAGCCTTGCTCTTAAATCCTGCCAGCTGTGAAAGAAGAACAGCAGGAGGTGCGCTCTGGGTGACTTCTGCTAATTCAGCTGATAATCCAGCGAGGCATTTTAACTCTTCTGTGTGAAGCCAACAGTCAAAGCTGTTCAACGTGCAGTCCAGCTTGTGTAATGGTAAATAAATTAAACTGCTTGTGACTGCATTGGTTTAAGAAAAAAAACAACACAATAGATTCAAAATACCTGCTTTTAAGTTTAGGAAAATAAAACACACAAAAGATGCCTGTTATTATCAAAAGATGCCTGTTATTATTAATCTTGTATTCTTGATTTACTTCTGTGAAGTAAATTTCCTGGAAATGGATTTTGTGTTAAATCCTCTTGCTCACCACCACTTACAATTTTTTAAGTTGTTTTGATTAAGCCACATTCTGATGCATGTTAGCTGTTCAGAGATTGCGTGGTGAGGCCGCCCAGCATGAGGCACACCTATGAGTGTAGCTCCTTTTATTTCTCAAGGCCTTAGATGTCCTTACCAGTGTCCTTCACTGTAACTAAGTTTCCCTTAATTTTAATTTCCATCATTTCCATTATTTTCAAGAGTAGTCTTATTTTTCTGCTTTCAGTTTTACTCAATTATTTTTCATCTCTGACCAGTGTATTTGTTTTGGGATGCCACAAATGCGGACCCACAGCTGTGACAGCTGAGGATTTCCTCCAGATTTTGTCCTAAAGAAAGCAAATCTGCTGCTGTCAGTATCTGTTCTAAAGCTGTGGTTTTCTGGTGCTGGCTACAGGGGAATGGTTGCTGCCGTATTTTGCAGCCGCTCAGGGTATCCACCCATAACACGAGCAAGTGCTCTGACTTTTTTCTTCAGAGCTGGCTTATCCATGCAGAATTTTGCAATACTGAGGCCTCAAGTTCAGCGAGCTGTTCTTCTTGTCCTTGTAGAAATGGAAAATGACTTACATTTCCAGAAAGTAGGAACCATGTAATTGTGTAAAAGACTGTATTTACAGAAAAATGTCATGGAATGTGGAAAGTACTATTTCTGCATCTTTATATTCAGTTGATATGTTGCAATGGTATAATAACTGTTTTTACCAAACCTGAATTTCATGACTGTTTAATCCATAGTCCCTGCTCACATAATGGAGCAATTTATCAGAATTAATTGAAAATGAAATCTCAAGTTCTTCACTTCAGCATTGAAGGGCACAGGTCTAGATATATTCAATAAGTTCTAAATCTACAGATTTGGAAGGTTTGATGGTGAATTGTGTTTGGCCATTCTGTTTCAACTGTGTAAAATAGCACTTGCTAGAGTAAGTGAAAACAGCAGCTCATGAGAGCAGTTCACCCGTTCTGGTTTCGTGACCTGAGAGAGACAGGCACACTGGTTTGAAAGAAAGGATAGAAACCCAAGCAGGGATCCAAGTTTTTAAAAAAATAAAATCTTTACTTCCTCATTTAGAGAGGTTCACATATAACCCTGAGGAAATATCTTTTCAGTTCTTTTAAATCACTTGTTTGATGTTCACACTTCCAATAAGGGCGTCTTCATTTTGCTGAAAATTATTTCAGCGAGTTCTTAGATTATAAGAAGTGCAAAGCAGCTGTTTGACACCACCAGGTTGAAGTTAGACCCTTTCAGCTAGGACAGTGTAACTGGAAGTAGCAGTTCCCAGTTCATTGTAAATGAGAAGTAAAACCAGTTAGCTTAAACCACCATGAAGGTGACTTTTAAGGATTCTTCTGACTGTGAGCAAAACCCAGACAAACAGAAGACACCTTTCCGACCACTGAGCCCTTTCTGTCTGTGACCTGGTATCTCACTACATGCTTGATGCTTGCCTTTGTTGCTGGTCTCAGTCTTCCACTTCTCCTTGGGCATCTTTATCCATTCTCTCACGGCACCTTACTAAACGTAGGAGAAGCTCCAAGACTCTGCTCCTCCAAGTGTCTCTTCACGACTGCTTTACTGTACTGCAGAGGAGAGCTCTGATCTAATTATGGGTGGGCAGATGGTATGTTGTGATTGTTATTCCTCATTGGCTGCAAATCCTGTGCATCCTATTATTTGTTACCCCGTCTTTGCTACCACCCCCAGACCAACCCACTTGTTTGTTTCCTCCACCTGGTTTGTCTTGCCTTTTAGGTTGCATGCTTCAGAGCAGAGATTGTCGTTTTACCTAGTATAACGCTGCTCTGCCTTGGCTGCCATTCAGGTGCCACTTCAATATTTTTATTATATCATTGTAATACTTCTGCAGAGATGGAGCAAGTGTTTTATGTAAAAAAGAGCCTCATTCTTTTCCAAGATGCACCACATGCAAATATTTTGTGGGCTTAACTCTGAGCAGAAGCTTATATCGCATACATCTAAATGGAGCTACTTTGGCAGACTCCCTGTAACAGCAGCCAGCATTCTATGAATGTGATTTAATCAATGAACTGTATTTAAACCACTGAAATTTGTTCAGTCTAAACAAATCGAGACTCTTTCATGACAAACGTTTAATCCTTCAAGATTGCATAACTGGGGATTTTAGGGATTAGTTAGCTTTGCAAATAGGTCACGGAAAACATCTACATTTGGTTAAAAGCTAATCAGGCGAGGAAATAAGTAAAATAGTGTAAAAGCTTTAGAAAAAGTCTTTGGCAAAATGAGTTTTATGTAATGGTACGAAGAATGTTTTCTATTTATTTAAGAGATGCAAAGCCTCACCCCCCCTTCATTTACACTGCTAGAATTCAGGTGAAACTCCACTAAAGAAGTGGTGCAAGGGCAGGGTTAGGAGGGGTGCATCTTCTTTCTCTTGTGTCCAGTGCTTCAGAATAACTTCATATAATTTTATGAAAAATTCAAAATTACAATTAAGAGCAGTGATTTGCAAGCATGGACACTACCAAAGGTTGCAGTGAAAACAGGGTTGTAATCCTACAAGCAGGGTTATGAAAGAAAAGCTTAGGAATCCCTGCAGTGGGACTCTTGGCCTAAATCTAAAAATCTTCTCAACCCAAGTCTGAATTCCTTCTTTCAACTGTTATTCAACTTTCCTTCCTCAGTTCACCTCTTTTGCTCTCTGAAACAGGCTGTCTGCTTTCCAGGGCTGTCTGGCATCATGGAATGGCTTATATTGTCAGAGTTTACAGTATCTTGTCAGCTGGGTTCATAAGGGGCTTGTTCTGTCAAGTTACTGGAGAAGTAAATTCCAAAATGACCTACAAACTGGTGCTCAAAGTTTGATCAAGCTCTTTGTAGAGATGCTGTCTCTGAGATGCAATGTGTAAGTCTGTGCAACTTTGTGCTTTTGAGTGTTGGGAGAAGCAAAAAGCGGAGAAATACCTTCAAAACTCCAGCACCAAGATGCTAAATGGGCTCCCATTAAGAGCGATTGCAGACTACATTTTTTCACCTTGTGAAATTTCTGTGTAATACCCCGTGCAGTTCAACATCAGCAAAGCTGAAAGTCATCACAGCAGAAGATCTGCACAGTCTTCTGATTACATGAACGATTGAAAAGTATTTAAAAAATATTAAAATTATTGGCTACAGTAAGTATCTCCTCCTCTAATGTATGCTGAGTCAAAAAAAGAACGTTCTCAATAATGATATAGAATATAATTAGCTGGTATTGTAATTCCTGTGAATACAATTGCTGCAGCCTTATCCTTTCTGTAACAAAACACACGTTTTACCTGACTAAAGACTGTAGGGATTTAGGTTTCTGACAAGGTTGTTTATTTGCTCAAGGTTTTTTAGCTTTCTAAAATTTCATCGATTCAAAGTAACTTGAATGTAACTAACCAATTTATCTCTTTCTTTATACAGTTATCCTTGGAATGCATGCAGTGTTTTATTTTCTATCTGAAAGAGAGTTTTAGTAGGTGTCAGTTTATATGGCAGGTGTATGATGATACTGAGATGGCAGCTTCGTTACAGAAGCATTGAAGAGCATGCTAAAGGTTAGCTTGAGTTGAGCATTCAAACTTGGGTAAATTAATAATGAAGCTTCTTACTAGGCTGGGAAAATGAGAAAGAAGATAAAAAATGTGCAGCAATGCATGAATCATTGACTTGTGATCCAGACTTCAGTGTCAGAGTCCCTCATAGCACTATGAAAACCTTCTGTTCTGTAGTTCTGTAGAACTGATTTCCTCTGTTCTTTGCTGTTTTCAAGTCTTATTTTTATGGGCTATTATTTTCTATGCTGTGCCTCCTCAGTTACCTCATTCCTCCGTTAACCGTCTGATGAGATGCTTTTTTATGCATCTCCTTTCTTGTCTTATTAACACAATATGTTAGATTCTGATTCAGCTGAGAAGCAGGAAGATAAATGGCCCAGAGCTTTGATTCCCAGTTTCAGCTCAGATCTGAAGTGCCCAAAAGCTGTGAGACTGTTGAGGGGCCGTAGGAGCAGCAAAGATCAGTGGAAAGCAAAGATAACCTGTGCCACTCGTCTCGTCTGTGAGCCACTCAAGTGCCTCAGAGAGGATTGTGTTAAGCTGCAACATTAAGCTGCACAGACCTAAGTTTGATAGAAATCTATGTAAGTTTTTTATTTAGAGCCTATTTTAGAACTGAAAGTTCATGGGCTGTACATTCCATCTCACTTCTTTTTGTCTTCATGCTTGACAGGTAGGGCGAAAATAATTTTCATTTGTTGAACTGATTAAAATAGAGAATTTACTGTGTATTAGAAATTGTGAAAATGCTTGCTGGGAAAAAAATGGACAAGATATTGCTTTTAAATAATATGTAATGTCCCGATGTTGACTTGAACTGCGATGTTCCTGTTTGAGTAACTGCTGCAAACCTGGCAGGAACGGCATTTCCAGTTTCAAGAACCCTAAGACTGCTCTAACACAACCCCTCCTTGTGCGACCTACCTCCTGCTTTTCTGACCTGCTATTTTCCCGGTCTTCAACACCTACGGTCCCTTCTTGGGGCGATCAGAGAAACTACGATGGCCTTTCCCATGCAACGTGGCTTTCAATTAGACCTTTGGGCTTGCTTTCCTCTTACTGCTGCAAAGTCTGGCAAGAGTCAGATAGTGTGGGCCTTGCGATGACCAGATTTCTGAGTGTGCAGCAGGACGTGTGGGACATTTCATACAATGAGACTGTTTTGTGTTTGGACACGTTCCTTTTCCCCCAAGGATTCATTAGAAAATCAGAAACATGCTGGTGACATGCAAAAAGGTGTATACATCCACAGTATTTTCCTGAAACACACGAAATTGGTTAGCTCTATGTTTTTCATTGTAGAGTTTGTGGCTAGATTTAGTTGATAATCGTTGCTCATGAATTTAAGACAGAAACATATTTGAAGCCACATCTGGTTTGTGGGACTTTGTGCAGCTTCCTGTGTAAGCTGGCAGGAATTCCATGAAATTGCAGGGTATCGGAGAAGCAGAGAACTGTCATTCAATACAGATGTCTAGAAGATATTTAATTCCTGCTGTTGGGGATTTCTTTTCAACATCTGCCCTCATATGTTGAATTCAGAAAATTCCACTGAGAGTACCCATCGTCATCTTTATTTTCTGGAGTTCACAACTCAATCCCAGTATTTTCTCGAGACCTCCAAATTTAGATTAATTCCAAGCATTAGTTTTAGTCACTAATCCCCTGTGTAACTGTGTACATAAAAATGCAGATAACGTGAAATATTTATTTCTCGAGGACAATTTTTGCAGAGGCCAGCTGTTGAGTCTCTAACGTGCTACAGACCAGACTCCCCATGGGGGCATTCAGTCGGATCAGCAGCGTTTGATTCATTATGCAGTGGAATATGGTTTTGATGTTGACTTTCACGTTCAGTTGTTTATGACCCAGATTTTGGTTTTAGCTTTCAGTTGCTGAAGAGTTCACCACATCATCTCATGTGAACTAACATAAAAGAGTAAATAAAGTAGTGAGGGAAAAAGAGACAGCCAGCTGCCCTGCTTTGTACTTTATCATCTAAAGACAGACAAATTAACATAAAAGTGTTTGATAGCGCAAAAGAAAAATGTCTTATGCTAAAATCAACAACCTGAACTGCAGTCCCCAAGTCAAGCTATAGCTATAACTGTTTCTCTGTTAACTTGAGCAGATACTTGTCTTTTATTATCCTCTGACAAATATGGGAACACAAGCTCAATGACAGGTCAGTCATAACTAAATGCTATTCAAAACATAATAGTCATTTTACAGTCAACTTTTTATATTGGTTGCGTCACAAAGATTTATTGAAGAGATAAAAGTGGTTATGGAAAACACTGTCCAGTAACTATGGCAACAGTTATTTGATCTCACAATAATTAGCTTGGCATTTGGTTGCACAATACTTTCACAATACCTCCTTGGTTAGTTAGTTCATTAAACAGAATTAGCTTTTGTTTGAACTTTCATCATTTGTTGTTTTAAGATTAATGTAAGTTCAAAAGATTTAAAGAATATATTTTCAAGCTGCTATTGTACATGAATAATTTATGCTATAAGTGAATTTGTTAATGTCATTGTGCAGTAACACCGAGTATATTGGTCTAGATATATTTTATTGGTTTAACGGAAAATTATTTAATGTATAGATACAGGTGTACAAACAGTGTCAGTGTGGAAGATTTGTGAGTGCCTGCATGAGTATTAGTATATGTACACATATAAAGTGGACTTAAAAGGAAATTATGAAGGCTGCAAAGGCAACCTTACAATCTGCCTGAATCAAAATTATTACTTTATCCCCTCTTTCTTCCCCAATGCATGAGCAATCAGAGAGCCTCTAAGATACACAGTCACAGTTTCCTTTTTCCTCTCAGTTCTGATTCACTAATTTACATTTTCTCCCTTGTTGGCTACATGGTCAGTGCCTTTTTCTTACTGCTGCGACAGGTATTGCTTACAGTCTCTGAGCTATTAAATACAAAGACTTCATTCTGTTAAGATATAAACACAGACAGAGAACAAAAGGCCTTTTTGTTGTTTACTGCAGACTTCTCAAACCCTGCTCTGGATGCAGAGTTAGTACTTCTGTTGTGCTTTTTTTTTTTTTTTTATGATACTCATTACCACAGTATCTGCAAGCATTAGAATTTGTTTTTACATTACCCATATGAGAGGATTATTATTAGTCCCGCTTGACAGATGGGAAACTGAAATTCAGAGAGATTAACATAAATGTTTTTGGTAGCTTTTGAGAAGCCCAGGCTTTGGTTTATCAGAATAGTTGGTACATGGCACGTATTTCCCACTGACAGCGTTTATGCGGAGCGGAGTGCAGTCTTATGTCAGGTTTCATAGGTCGTCTCTTAATCACTCTTCTTCTAAATTTGGAATAAGGAAACACCATAACTTCCCTCTTCCTTCCTCTACTGGTCTTCTATTCGTTTTACCCCCCTCAAGCTGCTTTTCCCAATCTCCCTCAAGGCTTGCATTTTATTCTGTTCTGATCAGAAAGCCTCTTCCTCTACTTCATCCACTTCGTTCAGGCAGGAGAACGATCATCTTTCTTCTTTCTAGACTTTTGCCCAGTCTAGATGAAATCTCAATATAACGAAGCCTGAAAACCCAGAAGAGAATGTACAGATTTCAGCTTTTCAAAAAGTTAATGTTGGGTAAATGGACAGATTCTTATAGGAAAGACAAATATTTATTCCCACCACAGAGATAACTTGAGCTTAACTTCAGGTCCCTGCTTCAGCACAAAGGGATGTTGGAGTTCTCCAAAGAAGAAATTACCAGAATTATGAAGATAAAACTGCATAATTTTCCTTAGCTTTGTGATTTTGGTGCTCTGGGTGCACTTTTTGGACTGAAATTCAGTCAGTCTCAGTCCAAGTGGGTACCATTTAGCAAAATTATAAGCCCTATATTGCTGTGTTACTACACTGTTACTCTGCTGCTATTTCTGATAACCCTGCTGAATACAATCTGTTTGTGTGTATGTCTGAGAACAAGATGTCATTAATATAACCTATTTGATACTAGCTTTGTTAGATGGCTTTAAATCGGGATATGATAAAATGTATAGATCTTTTTTTCTTTAGTAATTAATTTTGTTTGATTAAGTTGCTGCTGTATTATTGTGCTGTGTACAATACAGTATTTGAGCTTCTTCTCAGATACAGCAGAAAAGTGGCAGAAAAAGCCCAATATCCACAGGAAAGGCAAACTCTTGGGGCTGATACAGAATATAGTTATCCTCTGTGAGGCCATGTTCGAGGGTTGATCCTCTTATAGCACTTGCAAAAGTCTAGCAGCAGACTTTGGAAAGATTACAGGTCAGAGTTTATCCATATTTTAGCAGTAAAGAATGTTATATTTAGCTCTGTCTCAGGCAATTTGTTCATCTGTGCAATTATTCCATCCATATATTAGCACTGACAGTATTGGCAGGACGGCAGAAATACTGGAGAATTCTGATTGATGTCCTCATCCCTTAACAGAATATATTCTAAGTGGCAGAAATTACATACTTATTGGGCATCAGGTCTGGTGAGGCCAGAAAGAAAAAGCAAGTATCATCTGTAACAAATGGCTCATTTACCTGAAAGTACTTTAAACAGAAATCTGTTCCTGTAGGAATTCATAGCATCTGAATTGCTATCACAGCTTTTGTTTGTGCTGGATGAGGAAGATAATGAGATTAACAGAGTTTACTAGAAAAAATTGCTTTTAACTTTTCTAACTGAAGCCACTAAAAAGAGATGCACATGTGGGTTTAAGGCAAATTCAGAATATTGACCGATAGCTATAAGAACAGAGATCTTTTCCCATTTTTTGGAAGCAAAAAAAGAGAAGGCGACATTTTTTTGGCAAGCAAAAATCTAGACCCATCTCCAAAGACAGCCTGATGAGCTGATAAATCCAGCAGACGGTGTGGACTAAATAATGACGAGAGTATTAGAGGAAATCCAGGGCACCTGGAATCTCAGAAACAGCTTCTTGTTTGTGGGAGGGCTGATCTGTAGATCCTCGTCCTACTAATCTGTGTGATTTGTCTATTGCTAGTGCAGTAGATGCCAGTTCCAAATGCAGCCTTCACACAATAAAGGTGCTGGCCCTTAGAAAACAAGCCTAAGTTTCCTGAAGATGAGTTTGGTTCTCTTAAACTCTACAGTCTCACAGCCCACAGACTAAAAAACATAGACCTGCAGCCCATGAATGAATGGGGTCTTACCTTGCAAATCCTTGAAGAGGGAATTGTGAATTCTAGAATATTTTAAAATAGCATGGATGCAGCACAATAGTGAGTAGCATTTCAGGACTTATGTTATAAGTGGTACTAAACTACAGAGGGAAATTTCAAAATTTAAAAATTCACAAGTGATTTACGCAGCATAAATATATATATATATATGAAGGTCATTATATTTAAGATTAATTGTCCAAATAAGTATTTTGAGATTTTTAAAGAAAAGTTACATTCTATACTCGCTAATTGCCTAAGATTTGGCTGTCAACTTTCCAGGTATGCAGACTTCTATTATTCAAAATAATTTGCTTCTGTGATAGCTCTAGATGTAGCAAAATACACTCAAAGTTAAGCTTTTTCTTAATAAATGCTTTTGTTCATGATAGTATTGGCCCCAAACCTTTCAGATAAAGGATTCATACCTATTGCATAGGAATTAGGGGTATTCAGTGTTTTGGGTTTGTATCTCAACTTAAATGCTGCAATTCTGGCAAACAGACAATATCAGAGGAGGATGTGAATGCTGGAGTTGCTTGGGAAGGAATGGATTGGGAAGTGTAAGGCGAGTGTGGTGAAAGCTGCAGGAGAGAGAACTTTACATAAATTAGAACAGAGTCTGATTTGCTGCAGCTACATCCTTATGGGGACTGACGTTTACATAAGAGGCTGGTTTCACAACATAAGCAATCAGGTACACCTGTACATCAAAGAACTTTACCTTTGGTGTGCCCTGTTTTATCCTCTTATATGGGCAAAGGCACATTGCTGGTTGATTATTTCAGCTGGGTTTTCTGCTCTGGTTATGGAGGTAACTCATGTGAAAGCTATTAAACAATGGGTTTTGATTCAAAACCTTACATGCAAGGTCAGGGTTTTTTTAAATGTGTGTGCCCACTCTGGTTCTTCTTTTCTTTTTTAAATTGCATTTGAGAAATGCTGTCTTTTTGGATTGCCTTCTTCAGAGTTGCATATTGAAAGAGTCAATGTGGTCAGCAGTATGGCAGGAACAATAAGGGTATAAAATATTTTGTTGATGCTTTAATGATTTTTGTTGTTTGTCCTCAAAGATCAGTTTTCAAGTTAGTTATGGATTTGGGCATCTGGAAGATTTTAACTTTCTCTTCTTGAGTTTTAAGGAAGTTTTTACTTCTGTTGTCTTCTCTTTCAAAGAAAAAAATAAATCCCAAATTTCACCAAAATGTGCCTTTCCAGTAATTATTGTTTCTGTAAATTCTCAAGCAAGTTCATCTGATGCAATGAATTTTTTTGATCTAAGAGATGCTTTTATGCTTTAAGGACTTAGAATTTGTGAATGTAAGATATAGGTCAGGATGTGCCCATAACATGTAATTCTGGAAGTTCTTCTGGATATTATGCAGGTAGTCCAGCTGGAGGAGACTGGACATTTTTTGTTATGAGCAACTGTTTAAAACCTAAACCCAAACACACACTGTCCTGTCATTTACATTATTGTGAATCACAGAGAAATTTACTTTGGTTTTACTCTGTTTATTATTTTTTTTAAATCGGTTACACTATTGAAAATAGGGTTTTTCTTTCTTTGCCTCTAACTCATAGGAGAACTGTAAAATTCAAATCTGCTCTTTGGAACTTTGAAAAGAAGAGAAAGTCTTAAATGCAGTCCCTAATGTACATAGTTCTTATAGACTAATTCACAGTGACAGGTCCCTGCTCCAAGCACCTTACAGTACAAATACTTTATGGAATGTGATGTGCAAGAGAAAATGCACATTGTTAATTCTGGAATATTCGCTTTGGTGCATTTATATAAGATTAGCTATGGATTCGGTATCCACACAGTGCAGTGGGCATTTTCAGTCTCTTCTTACAGCACTGTGAATAAGCCTCTTACTTGAAGCAAAAGTGCTTAATTGAATTTTCTATAAGCTGGAACTTTCTTCTATTGTGTTCCAACTCTTCTGGGAGAACACGAACAAAAATTCCACTTAAAAACACCTTGCACAGTTTGGGTGCTACTTGAATACAGATAAACTTGGAAAATAACAAATAACTAACTCGCTTATTCTCTTCACAGAGAGCTACACAGAGTTACCAGAAAATATTTCAGTTCTTAAAACATCCTTGTGAGAAATGTTATGTGTCTGCAGTCAAATAGGATCTATAGTGTAGACTGCGGTTGGCAAGGAATAGACTGTTCAACATCAAATACTCCTCGTTCTCCACACTTACTGGGCTTGGGAGTCTCTGACGTGTACAACAGAGATACAAGCACAGACATATTCCTGACACCAGCAGCAAAGCTGAATATCCAACTATGTGTAATCAAGGAACTTTATTTTTACTGCCCTATAAAAGATGGAGCTTGATAGGTGCAAGAAGACACTAAACCTACACAGGTCGCTCTGCCACTTGCCTAAGTTGTTGCTACCCTTACCGAATTCCCTGCCTTGGTCTCTTAATTTTCCTTTTGCCTCCCTGCTTGGTGCATCATAAAGGGGTATGGACTTGTAGGGCAAAACAGAAGAGGGATACAGACTGAGTTCTGGAAGGGCATGGTGAACATCAAAAAACAGTTCAGCAGTGCGTGTTCCTCGCTCTTGATTTCATCATCACTTTTTGCTACTCCTGCTGTTTTTCTATGGTGGAATTACGTGTTTATTCAAGCTGTTGCCAGCTGAAAATGGCTTCTCGTGATGCCAAGTCCATCTGTGAAATAATCTCTTGACAGCTGACTTGCCTGTTCCTAGAATCATATTTCTTAAGCAGAAAGTGGTAGAATACTCAAATGATCCCAAGCAGCTTCTTGCTTCCTGACAGCTGCAGATGAGGAAACACAAAGAGCTCAGCCTGGAAAAAGGCCATCCTGATAGGGGAAGCAGAAAGATTATTGTTCTCTTATTCAAAATTTAGATAAATGCAGAGACGTGGAAGCTGCTGCAATCTTTATCTACCAAGAGGAAAACTAAACAGAGATGCCGGGACCCTGCTGCACAGTTGATGAATGTTTCAAGTATTACTCAAGAGGAAAAATGCTTGAAAGCCTGACAGTTAATTTCCTGCAGATGAATTACTGGCACTATTAAATGGAGAGGTTTGCCTTTCATTTCAGTAATACCAGGATTTCATCCATTTGGAAAAAATGAGTAGAGAATAGTTTGAATTTGCCTGTCAGTGACATTTGGAAATGCTCTGGGCTGAGTTTGATTTTCCTCTGAGTTTTGTCCTGGGTGCCTTGGTTGTGCCTCAGTTTCTTCGCTCTCAGATCTAGGTTGCCTCATCATCACATTTCTGCTGAACATTCTGCACATTTCTGTGTGTTTGATTGTGGTTTACTGCTTTGGTGAATGGGGGACATAGCTGATAGGTTGAAGGCTACTGTTCTTGCTCTTCAGTTCTGAGAAAGGGCTTAACAGGTACTGGCAGACAACTGTATGTCATCATCAACTGTTTTGAAATGCAGCAGCCCTTAAGGCCATATACTGCCTCCCAGGTAGTTTAATATGATGCCTTGTAGAGCCACTGCTTCAGAATTTAGAAAGGAGACTCATCAGTATGCTGGTGAAATACAGACGTGTCTCTCTTTACTCAGAAGAACCTGAAAGTTCAGCATCTCCCATGAAGTAATGCTTGGATGATATTGCCAGCTGGCTGTGTTAAAGCCACCTTATTTTCAACCCTGGGAAAACTAAAGTGCTGCTGCTGAGTAAAGGTCATTGATATAAGAAGGCTTATTCTGCCTTTGTCTCCTTGTTTATCCAAGCTTTGTGTTCACAAGTAACAAAGCCAAACTAAAGATCTCACAGTCTCTTAGGACCATGCCCCTTTCACAGAAAATCTTCTGTGTTGGATAATTAGGATGTTTGGGTTTTTTTTCTCACTACCTAATTTATGCTGTATGTGAGGGTTTTTTTGCTTGTAATTGTGTCAGAAGGGCAGCATAGACCTTAAGCATCAGTGCTCACAGACGGGCTTTTCTACTCCCCATCATCTGTTGACCCCCCCCAGCTGCTCTAACGCTTAGCACACACCTTTACATTTATGACATTTTTGGATTCTTTATGCTCCCTATTACCAGAGTAACAGGTTAACCATAGAGTTGCACCATTTTTTTTTTGATGAAGCAGGTTCTGGCAGTGTTATCTGTTTCTTTTGAGCTCTTAGTACTGGTATCCATTACCCTTGAAGTTAGTGTATCTAACACACTAAACCTTTGTTAGCTTCTTCTGTAGAGGCGTGTGTACTCGAGCTGCCTTCCACGCAGCTACTCTGTGGTGGTGTCTTCTTAAATCATCTGCTTGACTACAATTTTAGTGTATTGAGAGAGTTAGCACAAAATAAATTCAGTTGACAATTTAATCATTAAATGAGAGGCGTAAGTCCTGAAAATAAGGGGCTTTGGCAGGGTCACAAGTTTGCTGTATTAATGTGTTTCTTTGAGAAATGGCTTGGGTGCTCTTTAATTTGCAATCTTGTAGCCTTAAAATTCTGGCTGATGAACACACTATTGAACGCCATAGATGGTGATTTCCATCGTTTGTTACTGAACTTTTTAACACGTTTTATTTTCTCACAGGACATGGAATTTCCAAACTCTCCAAATTCCAAAGTATGGCTTTTCAAACACTTTTGCTGCCATTGAACCTAAGAACCTGTGACAGTTTTGCACTGTCTGTTAGAATAGATTGTGACTGAGTTGAGCGAATGATGACTGCTCTCACCACTGTGCGAGTTTGTATAGAGAAAACTTTTTTCATACCTGATGAGATAACTCGATGCACCAAAAATATCTCTTTCAGCTTCACATCTCTGAGACATGCTAGGATTCAGCTGCGCTGTGGATTCATAGTGAGGCAATATGAAATAGGTGCTAAAAATAAGCCAAATGTGACTCAATGTAATTCTGCCTTGAACGTCAAATCCTATACTGAGGTGTTGATCCAACTGAATTTGATCAGTATTTTCCAAATAATTGTCATATGTAGGATTTTATTTTTCTCTTAAAGTATCTAACAGTAAATATTTACTATAAATAGCCAGGACAAGCAAGCTGTTGGAACACTTATGATTTTGATTACATGCCTGCTGGAAAGGAGAGCTTAAATAAGAACAGCAGGAAGTGGCAATAAATCAAATGCATGAAACTTAATGACAACAATATTTTGGCAGAATATCTTTGATTCTGTTTCAAATGTAGAAATGTTTCCTCTTTCTATTAATTTTTGAAAGGGAGGGTATGTCTCTATACCCTTGCTGGTTATATTTCTTTTTCCCATGCTAGTAGAGCCACTAAGGGTATTGCTTTTCTGGAATCTTCCTAACTCAGCGGTGTGTCAGAGAAACTGTGAGTGCTGAGACACTGGGACTGTTTGTTTTAAAGACAAGTACAGCTTTGGGTCTGAAATGTATTTTTCTGGGTCTCTTTTTCTCCTTTCCATTTGTGTAATATCCTACACAGCCAATATTGTCTTTAAATTCTTCTGTACTGTGGATACTGCTGGGGAATATCTGAACTGCTTTGGAAGAAAACACTAGTTTGCAGTAATACCTGTTTTGCAGGTGGATACTGAAGACTCAGAAAAACAAGACATACTTCCACAAAAATATTTTTGGGGCCTTAACTCTCAGGGGTTTCACTAGAAGATCGGCATATTGTTCTTGTTGTGGATCTGGGTTGAAGTGATGCGTAGAGGAGCTCTCAGAAAGTGTGTCAGAACAGGGAATTGAATACACTCTCTTCTGTCACAGGCTGATATTTTTTCTTCCAAATTGTTCTTTCTCAACCATGTCTTTCCATATTTTCCCTGTCAGTCTGTCTCTATACATATCTTATAGCAGAACAGAGACCAGGAGAGCACTTGCTGCACAGGATATTTGGCCACAAGTAGCCCTAGTAAAATGCCTGCTCACCAGGAGTAAAGCTGTGCAAATGAAACTTATCCCTAATGAACAGAAACAATTTTCAGAATTAGAGTGCCAGAACCCATAAAGCTTTCAGAAAGCCGTTAAAGTATTTCTGTTCAGGTGGTGAACAAGTTAACATTGTTGAATTTTCTAAGCATGAGAATAATTTCAATGGAGTGCTGTTGAACTACGGAATTAGTCTGGTCTCCTGACCCGTGGCACAAAATCTGAAATTGTTGTGAATATTAAAGTCTTTATCAGATTTGGAAAAATTAAGTCCCTTTCTATAGCAGATGAGAAGCCTTTTATTTCAAAAAGCAATTAAATATGGACCAGGAAAGGACAAAATAAAGAGCAGGAGTAAGAAACACATTTAGCCATGAAGGAGAGTCAATTTGAGGGGTTTGTTCAGAATGGAGGTCATAACACAGTAACTTATTTTATTTTTAAATTAACTTACACCAGAGTAGAAAAACTGTGTGAACTGTGGTAAACATTACCTTAAATTAATTCAAACTCACACAGATAATTTTAGGGGTAATTTCTACAGAGAAGTGAACTTAAACTATGCCTATGTACAATTAAACCCAAGACCTTCTGTCTGGATGCTGGGAAGTGCCAGCAAGGTCCCACAGCCTGGCACAAGCACAACTGGAACAGGATGCTGCTGGTACAGAAAATCAAGACATTTCAGAAGAATAAAATAAATTTTCTTACTTAAGTCAGTATAAAATATGTTCAAAACACTGACTCAGCTCATGGGGTCAAGTAGATGTTACAGTCAGATGGCTTTGTCGTTCTGCACTTGTGTTCTTTAGAATAAGAGGAGGAGAGCTCTAACTTTCCCAAGAACTCATCCCAGCCACACACAAGCTTCCTTGTACAAAGCCTTCTTGATCATAGGCTTTTCCTCCCAAAGTCTTCAGAAGCAGCAATCATTTCAGCCTAAAAGTCTCTAGTGATGTTGCCATGTTTTGTTACCAACAAATGGGCAAGAAAGGCCTAAACCAGTAAGTGCTTTCTGATTTCCTGTCCCCAAAATTGGACCTGGTACAGCAAAAAGAAAACGATCATATTAAAAATGAAGAGCAGAAGTTGAGACATTATATACAAATTATGTATCTTCACTGTGAATGCTCTATTTATCTGCAGGGATCTTATCTTCAAAGAGAGGGCAGTTAAAGTCAAGTTCAGAGAGAGGCTGGAAAAACTATTAAAGGCACAAAAAAAGTCTTATATGAGGAATCTAGACTGGAAATGAAATGACAGAAGAGAAGCCTGTAAAGGGATGAATCATGCCAAGAAAACAAAACAGAGAGTACAATTTACTCTTTATTTCAGATAGAGGTATACTCTACGGTATTCAAGTAAGTTCTGTTCAAACCTGCAGTGAGGCACTGTCTTCATTTTAAATGCAGGATCTTAAAGTAATTCAAGTATTAAACATAAAAATTTAAGTATGTATTTTGAATACCTCCTCAAATTAACCCAAAATACTTTATAAGTAGCTTCCAGAAACCAATGTAGTTACATAAGGAAACCAAAGATATTCTGGAAACCCAGAAGCCAAACCTTCAGAAATTCAGATATTCAGAGACCAAATAGGAAGAAGTCATGTGAGAAAGGTTTGTTTTTAACAGCGTAATGATTTTAGTCTTAAATCTAGGATGCTAAATAGCCAGGTGTTCAGACTGAAAGATTTAATCATAAATAATGTGAAAAGGAGAGTCTTACTAACATTTCTAGTAAATACTCAGAAATTAACACATGAATGATTCTGGGTTGCATCTGAAAAGATAGCTACATCATTAAAAGTAGATCTCATTCAAAAAGAATTACTGGAGGGCAGTGATGCAAGGGAATTACTCAAGACTGCAGTTAACATCAGAACTATTGAGAGGAAAAAAAAAGCCTACTTCTATAGTGAATACAGAGAAAAGAATTTTCATCTATAGTGAATAAAGATGACCAATCATTCTGGCAGAGTGAGCAAGGTGTGTGTGCCTGCATTCATTCCTTACATGCAGGGCTGAATTTAGTGCCAGGGTGACGATCACCCCCAACTCAGCGATGACTTCGACATTGCTCACAGAAAAGGAAGGTGGAAAGTGCGCAGCCACGGTGTGGTTGCAAAAGTGCTCGATGTCCTTTGAGTACCCAGAGTAGCAGGTTCAGATGATGTGCAGAGTCACGAGTTTTACAGGAAATCAACAAGGAAATAAATGAACCTTTAACTGACACTTGGAGATGTTTGCTGCAATGAGAGAACTGTTGGAGGGTTACAAAGAGAAAAACAACACTGTACTTCTTTTAAAAAATTGGATGTAATTTACAAATTAAACACAAATAATTCAGTATCTTGATTTCTGCTGTGAAATCTGAAATTCTGCAAATGTTTGTGCTGTAGAAATACTGAGAGTATAGCACTGTTCATGGGTGTATTTATATTTCCATTCTCTATAAACTAAGTCCACCTACCCGTATTTGCAGCCTGCATAGTTGCTGGGCAAATATTCAGTATTGTTTGGAGGGTTTTCTTGAGTGATTGCTTTGTTATTCCTATTGCGTCTATTTTCAAGTTCTTCCCCACCCACCAATCTGTTCCCATAGCTGTACTCTTCATATTTATGTATGCCTTCATGATTTCCACACAAATAAATTCTATTCATCTCCATTAAAATGCATATCCCATCAGACTGGGTGCTACACATACGCATATTAAGAAGTAATCCCTGCTCAGAACAGACTATAGTCTAGATGCAGAACAGACGGTGGGAAATTCAGTACTATTCCTAATCTCTGTAAAGCAAAATCCCAAAGATTACATGTGATTATGCCAGATCTGCTGCGTCCTGAACTATTCAATTGCAGCAAGACTGATGCCTGCTTTCAGGTGCTCCTTGGGAGAAATATTGATGTCCTCTACTCATTTGTTTTTTTGTTTATTATTACTTTGGGAGGAGGAAAGGGCAACAAAAAGGGGTTTGTTTGGTTTTGTCACAATTAGTATTACACATTTTGAGCCCTATTTTGAAGTAATATTCTGAAAACAAAGTGGAAATTGGTGAATTTAAGGTCCAAATCTAAATGAACCAAACAAAACTACCCTGTAAGAAGTTGTAGAGCAGAACAATTAGGGGTCACAGAAGTAATTTCTCAATTGAAGTCAACTCATTAGATCAAGGAGTTTATATTAAAATAGAGAAGGAAAGTATAATCATGTGCTATTTACTCATTTTCAGCAGAAGTTTCATTAAGCCTAATTTATTTCATAAGTACTTGGAAGTGAAGTTTCACATCCTTTCTGAGTCTTTTGTAATATGAGCTCTCTTTGATATGCTTAAATATCCAGGTCCCTTTTTCTAGCAGCAATTTTGTCATTTTCCTGTACAGAAAGTATTAGCACTACAGAACATACTTAAATGTGAAGAGATCATCTTTTCTAGGAGTGTAATGGAGGGCATCTGTAAAAGCTTCCCTGGGCAGCAACAGGGCAAGTTCTGTTTGTCTCTTCTCTCTTGTACCATTGTCCATCACTAGTGCCGCTATCCACCTCCAGGCACTATTGGGAACTAGCAAAAAAACCCATTACATGATTATTTTCTTTCACTGCTACTGTTTGTGTTGTTTTCTTCTGGTCGTACATACAGCTCCATTAAATATATTGCACGTATTTTGGACTTTCTTTAAAAGGCCAGTAAAAGTAGTTCCTTGTCAGCAGGTTCACTGAGAGATGAATGATGGATGAATTTGCAGAAAATCATTGCTTTTAGTGTCCTGGTGTTGGATTTTCTTTGTAAACAACTATACAGAACCCAGCTTCTTTGATTCCTGCCCAGCCTGCTCTGGGTGACCCTGCTTTGGCAGGGGGGTTTGACAAGGTGATCTCCATAGGTCCCTTCCAACCCCTACCATTCTGTGATATTCATGTATTAACATTAAAAATAGTCATTATCATGGGTAGCATTGTGTGAAGACCAGCAGGTGTGCTGAAGACTTGACAGGTCTGTGCACTGTTGAGCACCAGATAATCTGCTTTTATTTAATTGCTACTCCATTTATACCTTGTGTGTAGTCACTAGTTCTTAGTGTGGTTTCCCAGCAAAGGCATCTCAAATGAGGAAATTCAGACAGTGAAAGGGAAAGTGATTTTCTGAAGGTCATCCCCACCCATCGGTGCAGCATCAGGAATACAGCCCCATGGCATGGAAAAGCCTACGAGGAAACAGATCTTTCTGTAATTCTGGTTTTGATGGCTCTAATGAATGAGACATTGAGCCACACACTGAGTCATGATGATAAAATGAAATGTTAAAGACTGATCTATTTATTGCTCTGCAGCTATCTTGTGCTGTCAATAACACAGACCTCATGGGTTGTTTTTCTTTAAGTATAAAACTGTATAATTAAAGAACTGTTTTGTAACGCACGTGACAGCTTATCTTCAGGAAAGAATGATGTTTTTAAAATGCTTTTTAAAAGTGAATGTGTAGCTCTTGATGTGCTCCACTGTGATCCTTCAGAAGATGCAAGTAAATAAAATAAAAATTTTTAAAAAATAACATTAAAAATTCATTTAGCTTCAAGCTCAAAGGTCAAGTGCTCTTGGTTTTAAAAAGCAAAACCATAAATTTGTAATAGAGATTCTTTAGCTTTCTTTTTTTTTCCTAACTTCCTTGAGAGTTTGTGTACAAGTACTAATCTCCCAAATTTAGATTCTGTAAATGTTGAAATGAGTGAGTTTCATTTTCATCATGTTAAAGTAGACATCTCATGTTGTGCTTTTTTTAAAAAAAATCTGTTCAGGAAAGAGAGAGATGAAAAATATGCATTTCAGAAATAAAAATCCAGTTTTGGTTTTTTTTGAAAGATAAATAAGAAATGTAAAATATGGCTAAAGTAAGTGGAATAAGTTAAAATAATGCTAAAAGTTAAATTATTGACTTAATTAAAAAGAAAAAGAGCAGTTTACATAGACTCTTTGATAGGAAATAGCCTGAACAAAACCAAACCTGAGAGTTGTGAAACAACAGCTGTATGAACTTATGTCTAAGGCATTTAGAACATCGAAACTATTAAACAGATCTTAAGTTCTCCTCACCGGAGAAGATAGCTGTGTCACAGTGAGATAGCTCTTCCCATTCATCTGTTCAAAATGATTGTGAAATTCTTGGACGGTAATGAGAACGGAGGACTGGAGGACTCTCATGTAGCAAACACAGTGCTGCTATTATTGAGATTTATTTGATGTTTTACATCACTGAATTGAAGATGAGCAGTCATTTAAATCACAGGAAGAAGCAGTTAATTGACTTGGTAGCAACAGAATAGATATCTCTTTCTGCCTTGGAGCTTTATCTTATATAGAAATACTGTTAACAAAGAAATTAAATACTTCGGACAGTTATCCCGTTAATGAACATTCTTAATATAATATGATATTTCCTAATCTCTTCTTTGGTTTCCAAGACTTACAAAAACATAATACAAAACACAAAGCTGGGCAGTGAAATGAATTGTAATAATTTTGGAAGAAATATATACAGAAAGGAGTTTATGTTGACTACTCAAGGTGGATAATGTCTTTCTAAGCGAACGCAAGGAGCCACTTAAGACTGGAAGAAGATTTATATGAACACTGTTTTAATTGCATGTTTTTAAAATGAAGGACTAAACATGTGTAGTGTCAAAGAGCATTCTAGCAAGAGGTTTCAGAAGAATATTGCACAATTCCGGCACTTTAAGGTGGAAATATGTAATCACACTTGCTGTTATGAAATATTTTCTTATTCAAGGCAAAACTATAGATATGAATAAGTATGAATGGAATTATATCTGGATGTGGCTAATCAATTTAGAAGATTTTTAGTTTGATAGTGTCTTGAATAAAGACTTTTACTTACTTACACATAAGGTCAAGAGGGTAAATTCTAAACGACAACACAAATATATTTACATAACTCAAGATTTTTAATTTCCAAGGGTTTTGATTTTGCTTTCAGTAAAATTTTCACCCAAATATGTTTCAGTAGAAGTGTTATTTTCTGTTTAGGAATATTTTTTCATTAAAGGGTATGTAGGCTGCTCATAGAACTAGATTTGTCACAGTTTTCATCAAAGTAAATCTGTTTTCTTCTGATGGCAAAAAAAGTGATTGATTCTGTAATGTTGTGCCTGGTATTTTGTATTTACAAGTGTTCCTTCTATTTTTCAATACCTGTTGGGTTTTTATCATGCCAATGCTAAAAATATCTGTCCATGTAAGGTGGCTGCAGTGAGTGTGTTGCTTCCTGACACCAGTTACATGTGCAGAGTGCTGTGTGGTGAAGTCTTGTCTTTGTGGTTTTTCTGGTCATCAGAAGCCAAAATAAAAAAAATATCCTTATGTCATAACGTTTTACCTTGTAATTGGTACATCTTGTGCAATTCCTTCAGTGGGGATTTCCCTTTCTTTCCTGTAAACTGAAATCTTTCATGTAAGCAGTGTTTAGACACACTCTTTTGTAAAACTGATCTTATCAGAATTGTACAGAGCTTCCCAATTTTCTACCGGGGTTAAGGAGTGCTTACCACAAATGGGACTAGTATTTTAACTAGAAAAGGGAGAGATTTTCAAAAAGAGATGGGTTTTTTTCCAGTTTTAGGTTTTGAATTTTTTAAAATGGAACAAAAGCTATTGTATTTCCATGAAGACAGTATACTGAGTAGCATATGTGGAGTTAGACAACTCGCTCTTAGGGATGTAAGGAATCCCTTGTTAGTTTATTATCCATTATTGCAACAGCCTATAAACAGGCTTGAGTATTTTGTAAGTTTTATTGATGTTAGAAAATGATTCATTGAAATGTCACAGAAATAGCCTTATAAAACTTCAGAAATATGTCTCATTGTTATGCCTTACTCCTCCCTTGCTTTCCACCTACCAACCTTCTGCCAACCCCTACCCCACTTCATATGTATTGTCATGCCAAAACACGACAAAACTTTTACAAGACTTGCAAGATGAACCTTTTAGTACTTAAGCTTAGGAAATACTGGAACTGGCGTTGTTTTTTAATTGGTTTTTGTTATCCTCAAACCTGCTATGGAAGGAATCAAGAAATATCAGAGGAATTCCTTTTCAGTGTGTTACTACAGGCAATTTAATTCACATGGAGTGATACAAAAAGAATGAAAAGATCAGATCCTATTGAGACCATATGTTGCCAGCTGATTTGGTTCGTTTGGGTATATAGTGTCCCCTCCCGCTAAGACAAAAACAATACCAGCAGAAGCAAGTTTATGGTTCCCTTTTCTGACAAGCCACTACTAAGAGATTTTCCCAGTGCTGAGGTTCTGGAATTTAAAGTTTAATTTTAGACTCAAGATGAAAAATGTTGGTTTTGTGGAAACTCTCCTGTTGTAGCCTTGGATACTTCTCCCTGTTCTCCTTTCCAGATTTTCCTGACATTCCTCAACCCCACCCCTGCTTGTGCCTGTCCCTGTCATGTCTTCTCCTTCAGCCCAACTACTACTATATTTTTTGTCTTCCCATCCTAATTCTTGCCCAGTTCATCTGCTGTGTGCATTCCTGCCACTTACCTTTCTTGTTACCCAAATCTGCCTCCCTTCCCCTTCCTTTTCCTACTCCTAGTTTCCTGTTTTTCACTCATAGTCTGCAGGTTTAAATTCTAGGCTACAGAAGACTTTCAGCATTTTTAATCTCTCCATGTCAAAGCAGTTTGTCCCTCTCCTTGATCACTCTAATTGCCCTTTTCTGGACCTGTTTTGTCCTTTAATTGCAAAAGCCAGAATGGCACATAGTACCCTAAATGTGGGTGCACCAGTGTTTCATGGACAGGCAGGAAGGTGCTTGCTCTCATGTTTTTAGTCCCTTTCTTGGGGATGCCTGGAAGCTTCTTGGCTTCCTTGGCTTGTTCTGCACGTTGAGCTGCTTCAGGACTGGCAGTGGTAACTCCAGGATCTCTTTCCTGATTTATAACTGCAAAGTCTGAGTTCAGCAGTGTACAGGCACGGTTTAGGTTATTTTTCCCTAAATTAATCACCTTACATTTGTCTACATTGAAGCTCTTCTGTCACCTTTTTGACCACTTGCTTCTGTAAAGTCTTAATGTAGTTTCTTGTTACCAGTTGACTACCTGAAGGAGTTTAATATCTATCCCATACTGGGAGATTGCGCCACCTTCTCATTTCTTTGGGTAATTCATTAAAAAGTTGAAAAAAAATGGTTCCAGCAGGGGTCCCTAGGAGGGATCCACTGATCCTACTTCTCCAGCTTTCAGTAGATAAAAGCATCTTTCCTTAGTCCTGCAGAAACATAATTTCTTTAATAGTCTTTAAAGTGGAACCTTCTACACTTCAGATCCTGCTTCTGAGGAAATCCTTAGAAATTTTAATTTAATAAGTGGTAAAAATTTAGTAAGATATGCACCATTTTTATTTTTTTTTTTGCTAAGCTTTTAGCATGTCCAGTTTTATGTGAGGATGCCAAGGTCAAATCCATGGCATGATGATGTCCATTTCATTGCCAAATGCCTGATCCTGGAGATTCCTGAAATCATCAGTTACAGCACAATTTTGCAAATCTGTGAAATTTTTACTGTGTCTTGGCCTAACTTCACTTCAAAATAGATTTGCTGGATTTGGTATCAAAACATACATATCAGCCAGAGTCTGGCAGCTGGCTCAGAAAATTTCTGTCTGAACCCTTAAAATTTAACAACATTAGATCTGTTGAAAATTGCTATCATTTGGCCTATAATTTCTGTGAGTAAATTCAAATTATGAGGGAGCCTGCCTGCTGCTGAGAAGTGAGACGCAAAGGATTAAAGGTATGAAATTTTGAAAATGTAATTTAGGAAGAAAGGTAGCTAATTTACAGTGATAGCATGAGGTTTAATTAATTCAGGTGAAGCATCATTCTTGAAATTTATTCTGGTCTAAGAAAACAAAGGCATCTGTTGCTTGAGTAGTTTTAGAAGGGCAGAGAGTTTAGAGGGGCAGAGAGTTTCAGGGAGTCTTTGCATTTGCTGGGGTTGTAGAAAAACAGCTTTCACAATCTGAGCAGGACAAATTTATTTGCTTTTAGTCCCACACTTAAAATCCTTCTTCATACATCTACCAGGTAAAATACCTAGTGTAGCTTCCCCCCTCTCCCATTCCCCCACTTCTCCCACTCCAGGGCATACTTCTCTGATCTAATTTATGGCGGGAAGTAGCCAAAGGAGCTCATCAGGGAGCTGCACGGACACTGAGACTTGCTTAAATCAAGTCTTGACTCCTGTTTGGCCTCTTCTGGCAGGTCTCCACAGACGGCAGAGAGGGATCGCTCGATGGTCTGGCTGAGCTCCACCAGAAACAATTGGCAGGATGCAGAGAGCAGATCCTCCGAGAGAAAATCATTAAGAGCAAACAATGCTAATTTGTGTTGCGAACAAAAATATTTAAAAGCTAGGAAGGAGTTCAAACATTTTTAACTGTGCTTTTAGAAATATGGCAGGAATACTTCACTTTCTTTGCTGTTTTCCCTTGAACTTTAGGAAAGATCTTGAGCCCTCTGAGATCAGTAGTTTTTGTTAATCCCTTCTTGTGAGCAAAAATACTTAGCTAACTGTAACTGTTTACTTGTAAAGATTTTGTTTTATTCTCAATAACACTGGAATCGGTAAGCTGTTAAAGGTCTGGTTGATAAAACTTACTCTAAACTCTTTCTGTAACCAAGGACAACTAATCTTTCTGCTTTTGATTTAAATACTTAGCACATTCATGTCTAAATCACTCCAACAGGAGAATACTTCTGTGAGGAAGGAAATTGTTATGCTCCCGTTTTTACTGAGGGGGGAAAAAATGTCTAAGAGAAACTGTTTATTTATTGAATAAGAAAAAAACATTCTACAGTAGGATTAGGAGCTGAAGCCAGAATTCCCTGAATCTTGAAGTCCTCTGTTCCACCAAAAGCCTTTCTTGAAAACATGAAGTGTGTTTATAATGATTTGGTGAAACCAGGACTCTGTATATAGTTGTGTACATGGTTACAGTTCACACATTTCCATTAGCTTTACAGCTGTCATATTTAATCCTTTTTGTGTGTGTTCATTTTGGAAATGGAACCGTGTAATTGTAGAGTTGTTGCAGTCTGATTATTAAGGTCAAGACAACTTAGGGTCAGTACAGGAATTAAATGTGTGATGTAGTATGTTTCTAGCCTAGAAATATTAAAAAGTCAGATTTATTAAGTCATCAGGTTCAGACTTAAGGGAGAAAGATGGATAAACACTGAGGTAAGATGCTCGAGAAATACTTAAATAACTGAAAATCGCTGTTAGGCAAACACAGAAGCAGGACTGGGGGGCAGTTTTGTGCTACCCTCCTACTTTACTGAGAAGACGGAAAAGATTTCTTGTTGTCAAAAGCTAGCTATGTACGCTTAATTTGAAATTCCTAGTTACTTGCAGAATTTGAAGGTCAAATCCACATTTCTCAGAGGAGCTAAAGTCATACAATCAGTAGAAAAGCTGAGCTGACTGCGTTAACCTTGGATGTATTTGCCTTAGAGGATTTTGAGCAGATTGACTAAACTTTAATGACATGTATGACTTCATTGTGTCTGTGGAGAATACTGCTATTTTCTAGTCTTTGTGTTTATGTCTTGCCCCAAAAAATAAGCACAAAGGGATTTTTTTGGTGCTTGAGAAAAAGTGGACTTCTGGAAAGTAAAGAAGGTCTTTTGGTAGCAGACTTGGTGTTCCTCCTGTGTAAATAATTGCATGCATATGTGGATAAAGAATTACTTTTGTTGGACCATTTTGTATGAAGACACGAGAATAATATATGGGTAGATACTTTTGAGCATGTAGATAACTAATGTAAACTGAAGGCCAGTTTTAACATAAGGTTTCATTCAACGCATGAAGTAACTAACTATATCATTTCTTAGAAGAGATGCCAATTCACTCTTACAGCATTTACTGTCATAAACTGACCAAGTGTTTAGATAGATGAGTAGGTGTCCTGATTTCTTAGAAACACTGAGGCCCAAGGAATTATGCATAATGAGCACCTCAAGAATCGGGACATTTTTGTACAGGTGCCTAAAAATCAGTTTGCAAATAACATTAGACAAATTTCAAGGCTTTGGTCTTTCTTCTGTAGTGTTTCTATCTGTCCTGGGTTGAGAGGCCCAGGACTAACTTTCCTTCTGATGCTGGGAAAATTGCACTTTTGAAGGATTTTTGTTTCTAAATTCATGAAAATATTTACTTTATGGCCAGCCAGGCCTTGTGAGATTCAAGGTCTCAGTGTTTTCGAGCCTTGCAGGTGCAGGGATGAGGAGGAGTAGGGCTTGGGCATTTGGCCCAAGCTGGCCAACAGGATTATTTCATATCATGAACATCACAGTCTATATAAATTAGAAAAGTTTGCTGCGTAGTGGGCTCTCCCTTGATGGCGGTGGGTGCAGACAACTCCTTGCCCCGGTGCCGGACCCCGGAGACCTCCCTTTTCTTCCCAAAGCCGGGAAGTGTCGGGCAGTGCCTGACATTTGCTGTCCCTGCTGGGAGTGCACAGCTTCTGCTGATAGAACTGGCCGAGTAAACTTCTTGTAAATCTCATATCAGTGTTGGGATTAATACTGCTTCTTTAGTATTCTTGTTAGTTATTTAATCTTATTATATTAAATCTATTTACATTTCAACACTCGTGTTTCTTTGCATCCCCCAGTTCCCCTTTCCTGGGTGGGGAGGGGTCATCGGGTGACAGAATAGTTGTCTACACGACAGTAAATTGTTATGGGATTTCTCAAACCATAACACTATCTTTATAGATGCTTTTCTTACAGGTTTTCTATCTATACTCTTTTGTTTGTCTTCCGGCTCTGATGAGTTTATATTATGCATTCGCTTGTTGAACAGTATCTCCTGTCTTTATTTCCCTTCTCCCAGTTTTGTCATCAGCTGAGTAAAAAAGTTAAAAAGACACAGACGCTGGCTTTGTCAAAGCGAGTGTGCGTGTGCTGTGATCACAGCAGGGGCAGAAGCAGTTTGTTATCTGGGTAATGCAAATACGGACAATAGAATTTTTAGCCCAGCTCAGGTCTAATGTACCCATGGGAAAAACAGGTTATCAAAGACAACACTAATGTAGGTGGGACGAGGGGTAAAGGAAGAACTGGAGAGAAAACCAATATTCATTCACTAGACCTGCAGTTCTAAGGAGCATAATGGGATTTCCTTGGAAGTTAGGGGCCATCATTAGAAAGGCATCCCTGTGTTTTTGTCATGACCAGGCTCCAGAAACATCCATTGGTGTCATTGGTTGCCCTCTTCAAGGTTAGGTGGACATGTGGTTTCTCTGAGTCTTCTTTGGTGTTGGACTCTACAGGGCTTAAATATCTTTTACTTTGTATTCTGTGTTTTGTAGACTATGGTACAGATCTGCCTAAATGGTGGACATTGGCCTAAAAATTGTATTTCATCTTATGTTGATCTCAATGTTGAAGTACGTATGAGACCAGAGAGAGATGGGTTGAGATACGAAATGAAAAGAGGGAGGTTAGAAAAGGAAAGACACATGTGAACTGCAGGTAGTTGTTGCTGACTTGCTGAAGCACTGTGTATAAGACTCTCCAGCACTCAACTCACTGCCAACACAGTGATTGGGCACCATTGGTGGAATGGCATTCTACATAAAACATCAAGAAAAGCAGGCCATAACCTGAGTTGGTTTGTGTGTCCTTCTGCTAACAGCTTCTGAGGCAGAGCTATCTTTGGCCGTGGTTATCTCAATCTATATTGATAATCATTATGCATCTTCAGTTAGCAGTTTTGACTCTTGTAACAAAGAACCTTCCTGATGATCCTATACTGAAATTTTGTTCTCAGCTCTCCCCGCCCACGTGTGCGTGCTGAGGAAGGGACCCACATTGCAATTTGTGTCTCCAAAAGAGATTCATACCCTCAGAAAATGAGCAAATCCTTGTAAACTGTACTGCATGGCAGATTGGTGTGCCATTGCAAAAATTATAGGCATGCTTGAAGCAAGACTTTCATAAATTGAATGAAAAGTGTGATTCATTTCACAGGAGGACCCACCCACCCATTCAGCCATTGACATGTCTGTCGTCTTCTTTTGCTTCTTTTTTTTTTAAGTTTCAAAGGGAAATAAGATGTCTGAAACAGAAGACCTGCCATAACGTATTCCTCTTCTGTATGTAAATTAATTTGTAAAATAATGTTTTGATTATAAGGTTTCCTTATTTCTCAAATGTTAATAACGCTCTGCATTTCCACCCATCCGTTTGTGTACTAATCACAAGTATTGCTCAATGGATTAAGTCTGATGTTGGCCTCTGATAAGGAAGTTTTTTCATCATTTCAAATCATATTTGAGTGTAAGTTGGTCTTAGTTGGTTAAGTGCTCTATCTCAAAAAAATTTATGTAAAGCATTAGAGCTGTGCATTATCTCAAGAGAGTTAATTCATTTTGGAAAGAACTGAGTGAAGTTGTACTGCTAAGATTTCAGTTATAAACTTGTTTTTACAATATTATAATGCTCAACCCACTTTAAATGTTCAAACGTCCAATAACTAGATCTTTACGATGTTACATGTTAGAAAAGACGCCTGTGGCTACCTACCAGACAAGTTTGCCGGATTAAAGCAAGAGTGCAGTGGGGTGGTGCTGATGCTACTGGTTTATACCAGTTTTAGTCTGTTAGTGCTGGCTGATTCCTGTTCCAGGCTTTTAGATCAGCGTGATTCTAATTATGTTCTTCCAAATAAAATTTCCCGTGCATCTTCAAAAGCATTTTTGTATTATTCGATATTTGCAATTGTATTTGTTTGATCATGCATTGGGTATGCTTTGTCTAAGTGTTACTTAAATTCTAAACATTGTATGACCTACCGGCTAGACAAAATTCTTCTCAAGCTGTTAGCCATGACAGCAGCATATGTAACGCTTGGGACAAGAAGGCAACTGTTGAACACAATTGACAAGACTGTCCTTCTGGAGCTCGATTCATGGTCAGGATCATATTATAGTCAAATACACTAGTTTAAAAAAATCTAACAACCACTCCATTTGTGATTTTAGTGGGAGAGGAGAAAGTATTTTGTAAGGTCTTTAGAAATTTACACTTGACAAAGATGAAAAGAGATAGAGTAAAGTAACGTACATTGTAAGTCTTGTTGCTGGGCCAGCATGCAGACAGCAGAACACCTAACTTATATGGCAGCATGTAATATTGTATATAGTCAATACTGATATCTGAAATGCAGCCTCAGTTTACCAAATCCGTCTGATCAAAAGCCCCAATTAGTAAAAGACTTATTCTTGTCTCCAGAGTGAACTTTACTCTTGTGGAGACCTGATGAGTGTGCTTTGGAGACCTATAATGAGGGAGAACTTAATTATTTAGATTCATCAGCTTGCAAAGGTGTTGGATGATCCCACATGAGCCTGCTCAATCAGCATTCCAGAGCATGTGCAACCTGCGTTTGATGGTGGCCGTGGTTTGTTGTAAGCATACACTTTAAGGTTAACCCCAAGATTTTCAATAATGTTTTTCGTTAACTGAAGAGATCCCCTCTTCTAGAAAACTGATTTTTAATGCTTATTTGAAAAGATTAATTTTATATACCGAATGAATTACATTTAATTATGTGCATAGTGTTATAAAAGCACTGCCTCTTTACTATATAAAGATGCATTCCCTGCCCCAGAACGCTCGCCATCCAAGATAAGTGAGACAAGACAATGAAAAAACCATACAAGAAAAGGAGGGTGTGGAGTGAAACAACAGACAGATAAGATGGGAAAAAAGAACCTGACAGATAGGACTCCTGCAGGAGCAGGCTCTGGGAATGCTTTACCCGTGAGGACCTTCTAACTCTGCCGCACCCGGCAGTGAGCTCTGCAGCTCGGTGGAGTCGCCCACTCCCCCTCAGTCGTCCCCTGAGTATCCCTTTGCTTTTTTCTTCTGCCATTCCTCCTGAGAGAAACGCCGTTCAGAAGGACGGGAACGCTATGAAATAAATTTGCTTTCCCTTAACAGCCTCCTTTAATGACTTCCACTGCAGAAACACCACTAGTAATCCCTGAAACAGTGCTGAATTGAAGCTAATAATATCTTTTTCTCGATTAAAAGAAACTAAAAATACTCCATAAGTAGAAACTCCCAGCTAATCTAGAGAAACAAGCATGCTGCTTGTACACCATCTCTCTCACTCCACCATCTGTTTGCTTCACATACCTATTATGTTTTGTCTTTAGGGAAGTGTTTCTTGGCTTTTCTAGATAAAGTTGGTTTTACACTGGGACTGCTTTGCAGCTGGTTTCAGTGGCCAGTCCTGCTCAAACCACGACATGGCTGGACACGTAAACCTGTGGTGGAGAAAATGATGAAGAAGAAAGTGGGAGGTGCTTTTGACAGAGCAGTAAGATACTGTTCTGACCCCCAGAGTGCAAGAAGACTGAAAGATGGAAATAGGAAAGAAAGCCATTTTTCTGCTTCTGGCAGAAATCTGAGAATAATGAAGGCAGCAGCTCTTCTTTTATGGAATCTCCAGCCGTATGTTCTGTTTCTATCCACCAAGTAGCTCTCTGTCTATGGAAAACTGGGCAAAATTCTCATTGTTTTTTATTAGTGAGATTCCCAGTGTACAACAAAGTGAATTCAGGAGTCTCCTGTGGTCACAGACAGCGTATCAGGGTCAGAGAGCTGAGGAAACAACCTGCTCCTCCTTTGGAAGAGCTCTTCCAACATGCAAACCTGCATAGTCTTTTACAGGAAAGTAGGCTAAAGCTTTTGATGGCAAAAATATGAATAGAAATACTAACCTATTTTGTCTTCAACAAAATAATGCCTCATCTAGATTTTAGCAAAGTGCATTGGGATAAAAGAAGCTGCTGCAGACATCTACCCTATCTTTGGCTTGTTTTCCACCTTTGTTATAATTTTCTGTATTCTGTTCTTGAGATGGCTGCGGTAGTTTGCGGTAGCTGTGGCAAAAATTTGTCAGAGAAGGTGCTTAGAGACCTATCGATACTGCCAAAGGCAGGGAAAATACGGAGACTTTGGATGTTCAAGGAAGAACGTGTGGACTGCTGAAAACAGCGCATCTTAGGTGTTCCACAGGAACAGCAAGAGAGGTACTGAAGCAACCACATATACATGCAAAGTAAATAGTTTGCTCTGCCACTGCATTAGCAAGGAAACCACTTCAAACAACTCTCTCTACCTAGGGAAAAATGTAGTAATAATAAGCAATAGCGTAAGTCTCCACTCCTTGCCCCAGAGGTTGTCTACTAATCCTTAGGAGCCTTTGCACTCTGCAGGCTTCCTTTTTCTATCCTCATTTGTCAGTGGAAAAATATTTGTATGGGTCAGAGGCATAGTGCAAGCTGAAAAAAATATTACTAGAGAAAAAATGAACAGTTCTCCAATGAATCGCTTTCCGTATGAGAAATAAAAAACAAACAATTTTTCTTCTCAAAGGCAAACAGAAGCTGGTTAAAGAAGTCAGAAACCCCTACTGCTTGTGAGTCACTGGTACCCGTTGTGCTGGTGCTTCTGAAAGGAACTGAGTGCACTTGCGACGGTTGTCTTTTCTTTCATTTCAAAAGCATTCTCTGGTTTGAGATCTCCCCAAAGCTAATTAAGGCAAAGCACAGTGACATTAGTTATGCACCAGAGTGGGAGTCAGAAGATGCGAGTTCAGTTCCCAGCCCTGCCACCGACTTCCTGGGTGACCTTGGGTGAGCCTCTTGATGTAGATTTTCAAAAGACCTCTGGGCCAAATTTTCATATTGAAGTTTGATTTTCAAAGGAGCTCAATATCTGGTGATTTCCATGATGTTGATTATGGCTAGAATTTCAAGCAAGCTCAGCAACAAATATGCTGAGCTCATTTGAAAATCGGTCTCTCAATCTTTTTCTGCCTCAGTTTCCCATCTCTGACAGTGCTGGCAAGATATTTTCCTTGTCTGTCCTGATTGTTTAGACTGTAGCTCTGCAGTGCCAGAAATTGCCTTTCATAAATGTGTATAGTTTCTTCTACGGTCTTGTTTGATCTCTATTATGTTTTTTAGGCAGTGCTGTAATAGTTGTTACACCAGCGATCTGTTTTAGAAAGAAAGAAACTGTGCTCAGAAGAAAGCTCAATTATTGTGTTGTTTCTCAGATCTGGATGAAGACCTATACTGCTTTCTTTAGTTTGCTTAGGAGAATGTCATCTGGAGAACATCAAAAGCTGTATTTAAAATCAGCTTATGATGTCTCTCGTCCAGTAGGGACAGTTAATCTATCAGAGAAGCAGGTTAGATCAGTTTGGCATGATTTGATCTGGCAAGAAGCATATTGACTGCTTCTTGCTTCCTTGTTATCCTTTAGCTGCTTACAGTGTATTGTTTAATGATTTGTTGAAGAATATTTTCAGGCACCAATCAGTACGGAATTCCACATATTTTCCTACCTCCCGTGGTAAATAACACGATGCCGTTTGTAGTTCCCACTGCACCAGCTCTGTTTGCGCTTTTCCCACACTGCTTGCGTACTCTTGCAACATCTCGGAGCAGCATAGCATTCCCTGTTGGCAAAGGTATAGAGTGCTTCTTCCCTTCATAAATGCTATTTGTTTCCCGGGACCCACTACAACCCATTCCTGAAATTCCAGATCAGCATTGTCAGTGATAATCGAGCTCCTGGTTTCAAGCTCCGTGCTGTACAAGCCAGAGGCCAAATGTAGTAACCCAGGAATGCGTGATTGCAAAGACTGTCACTTCCCAAGGAACTCTGCTTACTGCTAAATGACTGCCCTTTCCACATACCTGTGGGTGTCACTAACACAGTGACTCTTCCCTCTTCGGTTTGTCACATATGGGTGGATGGCACCTCAAGCAGCTGAAAGTTCTGAAGCGATCATTTCCTATGTTTACAAAGTCGGCATGCGACTCGCTGCTGTTTTCCAGATTCCCCTGTACTCCCTGGCTGGAATTATTTATTCTACAAGTATGTGCCCTCTGAAAAGTCCTTTTGATACTTTATATGTTTTCCTTTCTATGAAACAGGGTGGCGTACATCAGCCTTGCAATGAAAAATCTCACGGGATGCCTCTAAAGGTGTATGGTCGCAGCAGTTTCTCAGTTTTGTCACGGGGAGAGCTTAACTAGGTCATTTGTCTGTGATCAGCATTTCCTATTGTTGCCTTTTTTTTAAGGATATAGTCCCTTTATAGTCCTTACTTTTTAGCTTCTTAATCTAACAATTTCCTAAATTGTGTTACATGTTCTGATATTGACATGCAGCCATACTACAGTCCTGAAGACCTGCAATGACCAGTGCTGGTGTCTGCAAATAAAAGCTTGGAATCAGGGAAATATTATAGAATGCTTGGGTCCAAGGGACCTTTAGAGATCATTTAGTCCAAGCCCCCTGCCATGGGCAGGGATACCTTTCACTAAACCAGGTTGCTCAAAGCCCAGTCCAACACTTCAAGGGTGGGGTATCCACAGCTTCTCTGTCCCAGTGTCTCACCACCCTCATAAGGAATATCTCCCTTACAGCCAGTCTAAATCTACCTTCTTTCAATTTAAAACCATTTCCTCATGTCCTGTCACTTGCAGGCCCCAGTAAAATGTCTCTCTCTGTCTCTTATGATCCCCCTTTATATATTGATTCTGTCATTAAAGTGTTTCCATTCCTTCCAGTCACCAAACCCAATTCCCACTTATTTTTACTAGCTGTAGCCTAATGTGTAGAAAACGAGGAACCTTAATTACTTGTACAAACCAGAGAGGCTCAGTCACACTGACCTAACCTAAATTGCAAGGCTGTGCTTGATTTCTGATGTGAAAAGGAGCAGTGACAAAAACAGTCTGTGCCTTATCATCATTGGTTTGAAGTGTTGATTCCGTAGTGTAGCTATGTTGTATTCAGTTTTGTTTTTCTTAGTGCAGTTTGATTGTCTCACTTACATTAAACTGTTTATTTTGTTTCTATGCATCTGTGCCAAAGGTGTTCAAGTCCTTTCTCACTAACTACCCTCTTAAACCTGATCTGGAAAGTGTAGACACAGGGAGACCTCATGGGTTTAAAAGACTTTGCCTCATGCTTGAACTGAGTTAAGCCCCTCATGGTCTTCCCAGCACACTTGCCATAAAGCAGAGTCATTTCCAGACTCCACACCATGCAAAAATGCCAAGGTGAAGTCTGAAATGCATATGCTGTTATATGACTAGCACCTATAGAATGGTAACAATTTTCTGATGCATGTAGCTTTAATGAATATGCACTCTGCCAGTTATACTCCTGGCAAATGAGAATCTGTAGAAAGGGATTGGAAATAAATATCAATCCAATTCAAAATTAACTGCTAATTATCATCAGAAGCTACCAGGCTGCTGCAGTTATAATCCATGAGTATTTATAGCTCAGGGCTTTAGTGTTAGGTTTTTTCTCCTGACTGCCATTCAAGAAATCTAATCTTACATCACAGGTTGAGAAGAATAACCGTTCAGCTGTTCTCAGCTGCTGATGGTGTTATGTTTAGCTGCATGAGCCCCCCATGACATTGTCTTGGAGGATGCTGTATAAATTGGGATTAGCAACATTTTCTATTTCTTTGAGGGAACAGTTTACCCAGGATTATTATAGTGAAGATCTGCTCAGTGCGCACAGCGTCGTTTATGCAGGCAGACACGCAATATGTCACTCTGCCTTAACCTAAATGAAAACCTTGCAGTTTTATGATTGAGCAATGCCAGATCTGTAAGTTCCTCTTTAAAAAAACAAACTGTGAGTTTTATTTCTTAACTTGTTTCAATACAATGTTAAATGTTGGGGGTTTTCTTTCCTTTTCCCATGCAGTTTAGCAAAGAAGCATTAATTTATGATGAATATGACTTATCAGAAAATACCATTTCTTCATCAGTGTAAGTGCTAGTTTTCTCAAAATAAACAACCAGATATTGTGCAACTACTAGTAGATATTGGTTTCTGTGTTTTGCTTTTAGCTTTGCTGCTGCATTCACTAAGAATGTATTTGGAAACTGTAGCCTGAGTTACTCAGGAGGGAGGCAGTGAGGTCTAATGGAAAAGACAATGGTCCAGCACACCAGATGTGCCAGTGGCTCAGGACATATTCCTGCCCTGAGCTTCAGTTTTTCACCATTGTAGTAAAAGGGACTTTCTATGGTGTTTTGTGTTCAAGAGGAGAAGGAATTGGGTGTTATTACTTCCACAAATGATTCATTGCTTTAAGGAAATTCCCTTTCTGAGATGGTTGTTGGGCTGGTGACCAAGGGCAGGAGCAGAGTGAGAGATGCAGCCCTAAGCAGGTTCCCAGCTGGTGCCTGCAGCAGGGACCCACTCCGAGATGGTGCCAGAGCGATGATCGTGACACACAGACAGCTGAGTCTTCTTCCCCAGCCCAGAGGCCAGGTCAGCAGAGGCATTTCAGGCAGTGCAAGGTTGCAGAATTTGAAATAGCTGGAGTGGTAAAATTTCTCTGTAAAATACAGAAAAAATTCTATAGAAAAAGCTTGGGAAATTAACACAACTTCTCTCTATATACATCTTAATAATATAACTCCAGTAAATTATGTGGATATATGTATAGTGCTTCATTGAACATTGAATTGTAATCATTTCATGTTATACATTTCTAAATGAAGTTAATTCATTTTTGAATCACAGAATCACAGAATTTTTACAGTTAGAAAGGACCTCTGAGTAGTAACTTAAGTACTCTGAAATAGTTAAGAGCTTTAGAAAGCTCTCTGAAGGGTTGAAACTAAGAACAGAATTGCAAGTGATGCTGTCTTCATTAATATTAATTTTGAAATAAAATATATCTTGCCTAAAAGTTTTTCAAGTGTTTCAACATTGCCTTTTAGGGGGTGGAGGAAAGCATATTTTGTCCCCACCATTTCAGTTTCTCTTTTTCTCATTTGTACTCTTGTCTCTATTCAAGAGCAATACAGTACATCTGTCTTTTCCTGGTGAAGAGAGGTATACCTGTCTTTCCAGAGTCCTTTGGGTGAAGGGGGCAGTGGAGCAGGTTTCTTACACTGCAAACCTGCCAGTTCCCGATGGTGAGAGATGGCTCTTCCCTCTGCTCTCTTTGCAGTTCCAGGCAGCTGCCGAGTCCGTGCCATCCTCATCAATCACAGAACGAACAGGTTAATGTTAAGGGATTATAGCTTCATGCCCTCTCACCCTACACCTCATAAATATTCCTACCTGTGCCCCAGCACGTGACAATCTTCACGTGTCTGTATTCAGCACTCTGCTGGCACCAGGGCTGGGGATGTTATTTTGGAGACTTTTCAAAGATGCTTTTCAACAGAGCTGTTTAGGAAAGTAATACAGTGAAGTCTTTGTCAAAGAGTCTTGTGAGGAGAATGTGAAGAGACAGATGGAAATGATAATCAGAATGATGATCTCAAGGTGTGATCATTTGGGCCAGCGAGAGGCTTTTCTGCTTATTGGTTCCCTCACAGCTGTTGGATGGGCTACCAGGAAGCTGCACTACCTGGTCCTCTCTCCTGATCACTGCTATTTGTATTTTCTGTCCCTCTCTTACAGCTCCATCCAGGAGTGTTTTCTAGCAGAAGCTTGTTCCACATGAAAATCTGTCACCAGTCCAGCATTTGGGAAGTGAATGACTACAGAATGCTCAAGTGACATATTGAAATGGGCAAAGTGACCTCCCAGCTGTGGAGGTTACAAGATACACGATATTACTTCTTGTTCAGGGATGTTGTAGACATGGTTTCTGCTTGTGAGCTAATATGTAGAGAATACTTGGAATGGATTGTTCTGAGAAGACGTGAATTAAATTTAGAGAACAGAAAATCCAAAAACTAAGGATTAGGACTTACTCATGAACAGATATTGCTCCAAGCTGCTGTCAATAGCAACGGCTTTCCTCTCACTGCTCCTGCCCAGTATTAACAGTGCCTTTCTCAAGTCCACTGTGGAAGTGGATTAGGCTGAGCAGCCAAAAGGCACTCCTAGTGCAGAATAAGAGCGTCCACACAGGGAGAGAATGCCAAGGAGCTAATGCATTCTCCATTCACACCCTCGCTTATTTTGCAACAGCTTCCCTGTGTAGGCAAGCCCTACATGCTCATGTCATTTGATGGTTAGCGTTGCATCAGTGACATTCCAGATTCTGACCACAATGTTAGTAATGGAAAGTGGTTCATCTTTTGCAACTTTTTCTTTCATGTGTCTGGAGTGAATTTCTTCATTTTTCAAATGTGTGTGATATTCTTCTAATCTCTGATATATGAAATAATGCTCTCTAAGCATGGAAATTGCCTTTGTACAGTATGCTGTATGAAGCAGTGCTTTTCTCTTGAGCAGCGTAAAGCAGCCTTTTTTCTTCTGAAGAGCAGGAGAAAACCAAGTAGTAAAAATGTTCTTAAAATATATTTGCAGTTTGGTAGCTTGTGTCTGATTATTTTTTTCCTCATAGGATAGTCTACTTTTTGTCTTGCTTTGCTCATACTGTGAGCACTAGCACTTCTACTCTATTGTCATGTGCCTGGCACTCTTTTGTGCCAGTTTCCTGGTCATTTAAGTAGTCTTATAATATCAGTTAGGTTTATTTTCAGCAAGCCTTTGGTGTTTAACTTGCTTATTAAGTTTACGTGCCATTTTGGGTGGTGATAGTTAAGATGGAAGAATATGCCCACTTTCGATTTTCCAGAAATGGTGGCTTCTCTGAACTTATTGATGGGCTTTCATGACAACTTTTTAGGTTGTCTTCATCTCCCCAAAGAGCTTCTTCAGACAAAGTCCAAACTGCAGTTATGAGGAAGCCACTGTTTGAAATATCATCCATGGACTTTGAAGTGTGGATTTCTCATGCTTGCAATAACAGGAGGAAGAAAGATCCCTCTGTGTGTTTGCCCACCAAACTGTTCCAGTTGGGTGGTTTATAATCAAAAGATATCCTTTTTGTTCACATTTCTAGGGACACAGCTCCCACTGTGTCCACACTGCGCAACCCTCTGAATTTTCCAAAATCTAAAGTCAAAGATAATGTCTGTCTTCTCCCTTCAACAGTGTGTGAGTTGAAGGTTTCAAAGGGCACCTCTACAGGGGGTTTTGGTGTTTTTTTTGTTGTTTGTTTTTTTTTCCAGGTGGGATTTCAAGTCGTGTTTTATTTATTAATACACGAAACAACAAATTGTATCTAGTTTCAAGTATCTTTCCAACTCTTTCACTTATGTTTCTGTAATGAGTGTCCCACAACATTTCCATCAAATCACAGTCTCTCCATTTCAAGGTCTATCTGGCAAATTGGCATCAGCCAGCTCTGCCCTGTTGTGACAGAATAGGAACAGTAATTCCATTTGGAACAGTGTATTTTAAAAGTGACAAAATACGGTAAAATAGGCAAGTGCTGTGAGTTTGATGGCATTAAAGGAGTTTTTTGGAGATTGTTGCTAAGTGCAGTGTACTGTCCTTTCCTTCCTCTAACCATTCTGTGACTCTATGATTCCTCACTCTTACTATGTAAAGGAGCCAACTGTTTCCTATTTTGTTCATCTAATCTGCCTCCCATACTCTCGGAAAATCAGAATGGCTTATATTTACAGGATTGTAATTTAATTTTGGATTGACCCAATGTATGTCTATGTACTTCTTATCATAGAATCATAGAATGGTTAGAGTTGGAAGGGAACTTAAAGATCATCAAGTTCCAACCCCCCTGCCATGGGCAGGGACACCTCCCACCATACCAGATTGCTCAAAGCCTTGAACACCTCCAGGGATGGGGCATCCTCAGCTTCTCTGGGCAAGCTGTTCCAGTGCCTCACCACCCTCACAGGAAAGAATTTCTTCCTAATATCCAATATAAATCTCTTTTACAAGTATGTGTAGAACAGGGCACATATGAGGGACTTGTCAGTAAAATACCAGGAAATTGCTTGGCCTGGGCAGCAGCAAGTACATTGGCAATTGCAATCTGGAACAACATGTTAGAGGCCACCTTCCTTAGATCAGCTTAGGTATTGCAACACCAGCAAGTAATCAAATCGTAATGTACTTTAATGCAAAGCCTGGTTTGGCTTGGTTGGCAAATTAAACTATCGCATGCCTCTGGCAAAAGCAGTAAGCCTTTGAACTGTTTGACTGCAGCTGTAGCTTGCACACCTTATTTTCCCTCTTAAAAATCAAATTAAACTGTAACCTGCAGCCTCTGAGGTAAGTTTCAAGTAAAATTAAACTGTTGCTAACCTTTCTAGCAGAGATAACTGTCTCTAATCAAGCTGCAAAGTCCAGGCCCAAATTCCCATCTCCAAGTTTAGACAGATTCATTGGAGGAAAACTTCAGGGCTTATTAAGTACAAAGATATTGTCTCTGACTCAGGAAGTCCTTGGCCACAAATTGCCAGAGTCTGGGAAGGTTTGCCAGGAAGGTATTGCTGTCTGCTCCCCCTCTTTCACTCCACAGCAGTCACTGTGGGTCCATCCCTGGGGCAGGACACTGGACACTTGTTCTGGTCTGCTTCTCTGTATCTGAGTTCTGGCCCAAATGCTGAGCACTGATGGCTGTGCTGACTCACTTAAGCACTAACCATGGTGGTCTCGGTGTGTTTGGTGGAAAAGGAGGCTCATTCCCTCCTTTAGACTTCTCCTTGGACCTTCCTCACCCCATGCTAGCAGTGCCCCAGACTCCCTCGGCCTCTTAGAATACAGCTCTTAGATGTGATGATGTCCTTCACCTCCCCCAGCTTTCATTATTTTCTGTGTCCTGCTGGCAGGAACACTTGGCATTTGACTTGCCCTCATAACACTCAATGTTTTTCTTGGAGCTCTCTGAGTTAGGATTTTTCCCAGCCTGGCCGAGTTGCTGTTATTTCTAAAGAGTCAGCAGGACAATAGACCCTCTTGGGAGCCAAGGCCTTGTCTGTCTGGTGGCTCAGGCTTACAAAGACTCCATCCTCCATGCTTAACAATTACCCTTTGGTTTCCGGGATTAGCCTCTGACTGATGGCAGGTGAGGAGGCAGAGCAGAAGGAAAGAAATCCATTCAGTTTGCCTTGCAACAGGTATTCACACAAGGCCAGGTTAAGGCAAACTTCGCTGCTGTAGAGGAACAGGAATTGGGTAGAGGAGGTTGTTGGTACTGGAAGCAGTGAGCAGGCAGCTCTGTCATAGAAGTGACAATGACAGTGGAGACATCCTGCCTCTAAGGCTTTTTTAATAAGTATATTATCCATGATTAATACAATTCACGATATAGCAGTTGATACGTCTCCACACTACGGTTTTCCTGTTTTTAAAAGTTGGCTTAAAAGTTCTCAGTCTCTCTCAGCAGAGTAGGTAAAAACCGAGCTAAGGCATATTAGTCACGTTTTTATCAAGAGATGAAAGTGATAGAGATACAAAGTACTACCAGCTTTTAATTAAAATTGAATAAGTAAAAAACAGTTGGCAGTTGCAAAATTCATTATGATGTGTTACCAAAAATAGATACCTTTATGAGAATGCAGTTTTATTACAACAGTGGGCACTAATTATCTGTAAACATCATTGCTGAGATAGCCAGATAGAAAATGTGTTACTAATACCCGTAACAGGTTTCAATTGCCTGGAATGGAGACCTAGAAACTCTTAAAGCTCTTAAAATGTAATCTCTCAGACTACCAAAATAGGTGGATGTACTTCTGTTACTTACGGCAACATCTGAATTTCAGGAACAATAACTTACTCTTTTCTGCGTCTGGTTTTCATTTGCAAGGAAAATTCAATTTTACAAAAATGTAACCTGACTTGGCTGAAATATGTATGACCTGCTGGTTTTATTTCTTTCTTTTTTTTTTTTCTTTCTTTTTTTTTTTTTTTTTTTCTGTAGAATAGACTTACGAGTTAGATCATCCAAACCTTCATACATTTCATTTGGTAAAAAATCCCTTTGACCTTAATAAAAACATGTCCCGATATGAGTTTACAGGTATAGATTTACTATTTAGAACATCTTACTGACCTGTTCAGGACATGTGTGTCTTGCATAATCTCTGCAAAATTTACTGTAATTGAAAAAAGTTATTTTCCTCTCTCCTCCTGTAATCTAGAACATCAAGCAATAACAACAGATCTGTGGGTGGTTTATCTGATTTATGCTAATTTGCTATTGACATGTTTGAGGTATCACTTGCATCATCCCAGTCTTGCATATTTATTATTAAAAATATTAGCTGCTTATGAAAAGGAAATAGTTTAAATAATTATTCAGTTGTCCTGCGATAACCTCTTGAAACCAGGGCCCCACTCTGGTAGACTGTATATAAAATCATTGCAAATGAAGTGCAACCTGAAGTGTTTCAGATAAGCTTCAGATAAGAGGATGATTTGAATCCAGGAAGATTAATATATCCCATCTACAAGGAGTGGGTCTCCACTCATGGAATTTCAACCATGAGGCATCTAAATCACCTCCAAACACCACAGAAGAAAGAGGTAAACCGAGCCTGTGAGTTAGCTCACAGAATTTAGAGACCTGAGGTCTTCAGGGGAGACTCAAGCACCAGTGCCCAAGCTCATATTTTCAAACTTGGACGCTTCCACAAGGTCTCCTAAACTATGGTGTCGGTTCCTGAGGAACCGCATGTAGATGTGATGAGTGAAGCAGGGACTCCTTAGCAAAGTCAGAAAGTGCTGTTCAGGGTGAACAGTCTCTCAGATGAGGCCACTTACATGCCTAACGTGGAGTGATGAGCTTTAAATGTAGAATCAAAGGCACAAGCCCTTCCCCCCATTTTAAAACTTTACCCACCTTCCTTGGCATCTACGTATTGATAGAAAAAATATAGCCTTTGTAAACAATCACCTGTCCTAGATCCTGCTGGTACCACTGCAGTCTAATTTCCTTGGCTGAGGCTATGCACTGGTACACTGGAACTATGTGCTAAGTTCATCAGCTGAATCAAAGTACAACACAGAAGAATGTGAGTTTTCATGTGTTTTCAGCAGGAAAGATTAGAGCTGCAGTATGTCAAGATTTGCAGCTCTGTGAATATAAGGAAATTCTGAATCTCTTGTTCTTTGTTGGTGTTACTCATAGGAAAAAAATCAGCATGGTATTGAAATAAAGCAGCCCATGCAGGAGCTGGCACCTGCCAATACTTGCATTATTGTTTAGCCTTGCCCTCGCAGTGGGATTTCATTCATTGATTTGTGTTTCAAAAACTTCATTAAAAAAACCCGCTTTTTTTTACCCCAAAGATGTATTTTCTTCAAAACACTGTGTGTTCATGATAGAATAAGCCTTATATATGAGCAACAGGAGAATACTGTGACAAGTTTTCTTCTCTGAAAACTAGTAACTGATGCAAATCTTTTTCTGATCAGTATACCATTGTGGTTTATTTACAGTTAAATTGTCCCCACTTTTTCCTTCTGATTTGCAAGTGCTTACTTTTGTTAGGGGGTCAGTATTTGATAAAGATATGTTAATTTTCTTGGAAATTAAAGCCTTAAAGTTATTATTGACATTGGACAATTTGAGCTCCTTTTCCCCCTGCATCCACACCCTATTGACTGAATGAGCTCTTAGTAGGAGAAACAGAAATAGAATCATAAAATGATTAGAGTTGGAAGGGACCTTAAAGATCATCAAGTTCCAAGCCCCCAGCCATGGGCAGGGACACCTCCCACTAGGGCAGGTTGCTCAAAGCCCCATCCAGCCTGGCCTTAAACACCTCCAGGGATGGGGCATCCACAACTTCTCTGGGCAACCTGTTCCAGTGCTTTAACACCCTCACAGGAAAGAATTTCTTCCTAATATCTAACCTAAATCTCCCTTCTTCTAGTTTAAAACCGTTACCCCTCATCCTGTCACTCCACTTCCTGACAAAGAGTCCCTCTCCAACTCTCTTGTAGGCTCCCTTCAGATACTGGAAGGCTGCTAGAAGGTCTCCCCGGAGCCTTCTCTTCTCCAGGCTGAACAGCCCCAGCTCTCTCAGCCTGTGCTCCGTCCCTCTGGTCATCTTCGTGGCCCTCCACTGGACCTGTTCTAACAGGTCCATGTCCTTCCTGTGCTCTGAGGCCTCCAGAGCTGGACACAGGACTCCAGGTGGGGTCTCACGAGCACAGAGTAGAGGGGGAGAATCACCTCCTGTGACCTGCTTGCCATGCTTTTTTTGATGTGTCTGTGATGTTTTGATACCCTGAGCATGGCCTAAGTGTTTGCAGGAGTAGCCAGGTCAGAAACATTCCTGACTGCTTGGAAATCTCTCGATATATTGGATTGAAGGGCAAGCTTTGTTAAGTAGGAAGGAAAAAACATGGAAATCAAACCAGCGTACCAAGGGGTACTTGGCTGCAGGACCGGTGCCAATAGTAGCTCAGCCAGAGCTGTGCCAGCTTCTGGGGCAGCGGGCTCAGGCCAGGCTGGGTGTGAGAAGCTGTGGTTGCTCCAAGAGCCTTGTCTGCTGTTGTCGCCCGGAAGGTGATGGCATGGTACAAGCATGCAGGACTGACCCGGAGTTAGGAAACACTGGTCCTTAACAGATGTGGAAGGCTGACTAGCAGGGATGCAAAGATGATCAGCTGATAGTGAGCAGTAGGAGCAAAGGGAACCACTCCTGAGGCTTTGTAGAAGGCAAATTATGAACTAGCTCTAAGCCCTCTGTGTTTGTTCGTGTTTCTTGCTGCCCCCTTGGCACTCAAAGCCCACGTGGGCCTCTGAAGCATTTCATCCTCTCCGAATCCCCTGTTGCTACCTTGCAAGCTACCTTGTGCAGCTACAGAGAGAAACGTTCTGTTCAGCTTGGGACTCCTCGAGGACTGCACCCCAGGGCACTGCTGCAAGAACATTGCAGAACTACCCCAAAGGAATGGAGAATTAGGGCAGGCGTTAAGTTTGCTGTTATTACCAGGCAAATCTTAAAGATAAACAAATGCATTCAACTGAAAGCCTAGATTCACCATAACAGGGCAAAGTTAGGTAAAGATAAAATAACGTATACATTTATTAAGGTTATACTTTGCAATGTTATCTCCTCCTTGGCTGCTCCTGTGTCTCAGGTTTTGACTCTGGCTAATTTCTGCATGGAACCCTGGGCTGGCGTGCCCCTGGGTTAGCAGAGCTGCTTACACCTTATAAAGGTGGGAACCTGCATCTTCTCCAGCTCAGGGTGGATTTCTTCTACTTTGTCTGCCCCTTGTCCCCTGCCATTGGGCCATCAGGTGTGTTCTGGGAGATTTCAGTATTTAATTCTGTCCCTCCAACTTCAGGTTACTTCTATAACATGTCTATTGTCCATCTCAAATAACACTTTCTTGGCTTTTGTTTTTCGCTAATTATAGTCTTGTTAAAATACAATGGCATCACTTTACAAATTACCCAAGATGATAAATAGTACAAATTCCTTTTAAAGTATATACTGTGTGCACAGGCTGTATAGCAAGCCCATTTATGACATTGAAAGGCAAACTGATCTTGAGGATAGGGCTGCCAAATCTGCCAAGCTCTGCCTCATCCGGTGTTAGATTTTGGGGACTCATGTTCACATTCCTGTTTTTTGGCAAAATTGATCAGGGGATACCAAAGGCTTTGCATTTATTCGGACCAGCTTGCTTTCATTCCCAGCCCTCCCTTCCAGCATTGACTGTAAATAGACACGCACACACACACAGTGGTTACCATTTAAAAATCCAAATTTTTCTAACACAGTACAGTATTTTTTGCAGTATTTTGTTCAGGGAGTGATACAGAAATATGTTACGGCATCTTAGATGTCACTGTGAGATACTGCTTGGCAAATGTTTATTTGTTTATTTTAAGTATTTGCTAACTATATTAAATATTAAATGAACATTTTCTTGTTTCCTATTATAGTTTGTCACCAATCTGATAATGGTAATGAGGCCATTGAACAAATCGATGAAGATATAGCTGTGACTCAGAGTCAGATGAACTTTATTTGTCCCATTACACAGGTATGTTATCACTGCTGCTGTAATCGATTGGGAAATAGTTACTTCATATTCTTCATTGGATTGTTCATTACAAATCTGCAATAGTTGTTAAAAATCCGGCAGTATAAATTACAAGCATTATCAGAGAAGAGAAATATTGCTTGGGAAAAAACCCACGTAAGTAGGAATGCAATTTACTGTGCAGGACCTGACCCCGTAATCTGAGTGGAATGTCATGTACAGATGGCAAACACACTTCCTGCTGTTTCACAAAAAATCTCATAAGAAGCATTTTCATGGGCATAATCAGTTCCTTTAAATCAAACCTTATTAATTATAGGTGGAAATGAAGAGGCCAGTTCGAAACAAAGTCTGTGGACATACTTATGAAGAAGATGCCATTGTAAAAATTATCCAGAATCGAAAGCAGCAGAAGAAAAAAGTCCGGTAGGTTAACGAGAATGTGTGGAAAAGCTATTTGCTTTGCTGTGTAAGTGGAATTTTACTCCACTTGTTCTAGGAAATGTATTTGGATTGGCAAGCCTGCAGGAAGTAATACTTCAGTGTCTGCCCAAGTCACAGTCTCCTCATTAGTACTGGACACGTGAAGGAGTTTTTCTTTTTAATGAAAACAATGTGTAAGGAAATATTCAGGAAGCGTGTGGGGAAGTCACAGCTACTTCTGGTACCTGCACTATAAAAACAAAGAGATTTTATGTAGCCATGATCAACAAAGAAAAACTTCAGCTTCCTAAAATTTAATTATTCACTTTCTTCCCACCGCTTATTTAGCAAGCCCTGGAGTTAGTGAAAAAAAAACAAAAACCACCACCTCCTCTGTCTACCCTCTTACAGTTATATTCCAGCACAGCTGAGAAATATTAAAACACTTAAATGAGTGTTAAAGTGAGAAATTAAAACACAACTTTTTAGGTAGCTCAGGGCTTAAGAATGATCGGACAGAGCTTTAAGAATGATCAGACAGGATTGTGCAGTTCCTACTATGATGCAATTAAATAATTCTTACTGTATATCATCAAAGCAGCCTGCCACTTCCCACACAGGACATATTTTTTTGAATGAAAAGATGTAACAGTTGAATTTTTAAACATGAAACAAAAAAAAAAACCAAAAGCTCAAACTTTTTAGAGCAAGTTTAGAGGGCATATAATTTCATCATTAATTTCACATATGTTTTTACACCATATATGCTACAGCCTCGTGCTTCAAGATCGATGACCTCATGGAAACTGGCCATTTGGGGATATTTTTTAATAAATGTTCAGTTTGCATGTGGTCACGAAGGTCTGTCAGAGACCAGCCACCTGGTTTGCCCAAAGATAATGCCAGAAGCACCTTACTTCCTCCCTCCATTGCTCTTGCATTTCTGTTAAACTCTTCATACTCCATCGTTGGAATACAAAGAGGGAGTAAAACTTTTATTCCATGCTCCTCCCTGGCTATGGGAAAGCAGCACTGTGAAATCAAGCATCAGCTGAGGTGTCCAACCACTGCCTCAGTGTCAAGACAACCTGAAGAATGAGAGAGAAGTACCTTGCCAGTGTTAAGAGGTCTAGGGAGAAAAAGTGGAGTGGGAGCAATATACGGAGAATAACAACAAAACCAGCAACTAGGACGGACAGAACCTTAGCTGGAAAAGCGAACGGGAAGTGGGAAATAGCTCACAAGTTGGAGAGAAGAAAGTGAGCGTTGTTGAGGGTGGGGACAGGCCAGGAAGCGTGTGCTCAACAGCCCCAAACCGTGGCAAAAATACCTCCTGCAATATGGAACTGAACTTAGGATGCTCATATCTAAATAATTCTCTGTGTTGTTAAGTCCATCAGGAAAATATCATGGTAATAGAGGCTGTTGTGGTGAATCAGAAGTTTCAGAACTGCTGAAAAACTAATAGGGGCACATGGTTTTGTCAGGAAGTGTAGTGATAGGACAAGGGGTAACAGTTTTAAACTGGAAGAGGGGAGATTTAGATTGGATATTAGGAAAAAAATCTTTCCTGTGAGGGTGGGGAGGCACTGGAACAGGTTGCCCAGAGAAGTTGTGGATGCCCCAACCCTGGAGGTGTTTAAGGCCAGGCTGGATGGGGCTTTGAGCAACCTGCTCTAGTGGGAGGTGTCCCTGGCCATGGCAGGGGGGTTGGAAATAGGTAATCTTTAAGGTCCCTTCCAACTCTAACCATTCTATGAGAAATAACCAGCATCCTTCTTACTAGAGCATCCAGTTTGGGAAAGCCAGACATTCTATGCTTGAATTTTTATTTCACCTTTTAAGACAGAAAATACAGAGTAAAAAAAAGTTCATGTAAGCTGTACAACATTTACCTTTAAAGCCACCTTATACCCAAACGGAAGTTATTTGTGCAGTCTGAATCCTGGCAGCTCTTAATTTTGAGCTTTTAGCTTGCTGCCTCACCACTTTTGCGGCTGTTATTTCAGCGTGTGAGAAAGGCAGAAGCACAGCTGTAACTCGCCTTCTCCATAACTAAGTTAAGAAAAGCTGCTTGGTTTTCTCTGCCCAGTCTCACTGGCTGGCCGTAATTTTAACCTTTCTCATGAAAATGCAGTCAGTTTTGAAAAACAGTAGTCTGCTGTAGTGGGAAGACGGGCCAGTTGATGCAACAAGTTCCCCATTTGGGTGCCCCGTTCTGGTGGTGTTCCTCGTTGACCGCGCTCCTGCCAGCAACATTCAGGTGGAAGCAGGTATCGTGAGAGAGCAGAGCCGTGGTTATTAGGGGGCTCCTCTCCATCCTGCCTCGCAAACCAAAGCTGTTGACTCACTCTGGAGTTGCCAAAGTGGCTGTTGCCTCACAGGCACTTTCCAGTTTGAGCCCACAGGGTCCCGTTGGTGCACTGGGCAGTGCGCTGGCTGACACACGCACAGCCACTGGGTTTGTGGCCGTAGACTCGACGTACACTCATTTAGGCAACTCTTAATGTGTCTTGGTTTGCTCACTGTTTTCCACTGCCTGGAAGGTCCTACTAATGCTTTATGCTTACAGGAAATGTGTGAAGCTTTCTGGGTACTTCTTATTCATTAATTTGGCAAGCTATTGCTCTAATAAGGTGATAAATGGGAAAACTGAGGCACAGAGCAATTAAGTGAGTTAGCCATGTCAAACACAGTAAGCTATGGGCAAATCTGGTAAAATCTATGAGTCCTGAGTGTAACTAAGTCCAGCATCTCAGAAAAAAGTTACTTCTAAGAGAGGAAAAATTCAGGAAAAGTGCTACTTTTGACTAGAGGTACCATCAATGAGTGTCTGGGCCACTTCAAAAGGAAAATGACCCTTGGTCCCTAAGTATCTTTCACCCTCCTGTCTTTATCTGGCCCTTTCAAGTAGCTGTAAGGCATTTCGTATTTGGTTATCATTTAGACCCCCACCTCTCCTTTCTGTGCTTTCTCAGTTCATAAAAGGCCAGGTAAATTTTTACACCAACTAGCTAGTTCAGCGATTCACCAATCAGCCCTTGCAAATCTCATGCTCTTTTATGTATTTTGTTTGAGATTCATTTCCTTATTTATATATCAGTGAAGATTGTACTTCTGCACTGCAGATTGATAAGGGGTAGTTACCTGCAGTTTGGGGAGGACTGCAGAGAGGAAGCGACAGCGAAAGATGTCCATGAGATGCTGGCATCGTTACGGCTGCAGGTGGCTTGTGTGTGTGAAGCAAGAGAGTGATCTACAGGTGAGAGGCTCCGTCTCTGCCTGGGTTCCTTCCTTCCTTCCTTCAGCTGTTGATTCCCACCAGTTTAGATAAATGGATTTATTTTTCCCCACAGAGAGCTGGTGGAGAGGAAGAGAAGCAATGAGGAATTGACAGAGAGAGTGAATTCCAAATAAATACAATAAACAGCAGATTTTATGTAAAAGCCTATATCTGACAAATGCAATTCTTCTGATTTAATGGAGTTTCTTTTTTCTTTTCAACAGATGCCCTAAAATTGGCTGTAGCCATGCTGATGTAAAAGAATCAGATCTTGTGCCAGATGAAGCACTTAAAAGAGCGATTGACAGTCAGAATAAACAAAGCTGGTCAACACTGGAGAAGTCAGCTGGATATGCTGCTGCTGCAGAGAAAATTTGTTGTTAGAGGTCTGTGAGATAAGCTGCTGATTGTGAGTAGGTTGTGTAACTGATTGTTATTTAAAGTGTTTCATTTATAGGCAAAGTTGAAGGTCTCAGCTGTAACTGAAAGCATTTTTTAAACTGCCGAATATGAGGAATTCCAGTTTAACTTGTTTGATTGTTGTTTTTTATTTAACCTTCCTGAAATTCTAAAAGCTTACATTTGATAAATAAAACACATTCTGCAGCATTTAAGCTTCCTGGTCAGTGTGCTAATTTTTTTTCCATATATTAGAGGTGCAGATTCTGCCAGCATGTAATAGTGAGTGCTTTACTCAGTACTGCAGGTCGTGCTGTTATTGTCTCAGCACCTGCTGGCAATACTCGGGCACTTTGGGCAAGGATTTACCCAGGTCACATACCCTGCTTAGGAGCATGTCCCTGTTGTAACACAAACCTCAAGAAACTTCACTAGAGCTTAATTTTCAGGAAGGGCTGCACATCCGTACTTTGTGTGTGGACACACAGAATTACCACTCACCTTTGAGGATCTTGGCCTCGTTCTTATAATTATTGAACACTCTGCCCTGACTTAGGCTTTCCTTTTGAGATTCAGAAGCTTTTTTTTCAGGTTTTTCGCATTAGGAATTACCAGAGGGCTTTACCTTAATACTGTAGGTTAGGAGACTACTATTATTTCAATTGTTTTTCCAGTAACTAATTTGTAGGTAATACAAATACATTTCAACCCCATGCCTTGAACTGAAAAGCAGTTAATCTAATTTTATATGAGCTTGAGATATCTATGCATTTGGTCACAGAGCCAAAAAAGGACTTAAACTTTGTGACACTCCATTTTTATAGCCTAAATGGATGTTAACACATCTAGCAGATAAGGCACTGCCTATATGAATTAGCAATAGCCATAAGTAAAAGGAGCTGCATTGGTGATCAGATGTCAAGTATCTCCTGGCATATGTGAAACAGAAAATACAGGTTTCTTTGAGCTTTGGGATCCTTAGTGGGCTAGATGGTATTTTCCTAGGTCATTTTTCTGAGTTTACAATCTGACATTTAGTGTCAAATGTAGCTACAGTGCCTAAACCCTAAGCTTTTCACTCTGGGGTGCTGTTTGCTTACAGCTTTCCTTTTGTAGGCCATTATTAACCCCAATTGCACTTAAGAGGGCAAACCACTTCAAACTGAAATTGTGGTTTTTTTGTAAGTGAAGAATATTAATCTGCAAGCTGATTTCAGGGCTGAAAAATGAAACAGAACCCCTACTACTTGCACTGAGCTTTTGTGTTCAAAACACTTCATGGGAATTAGCTGGGTAATTTTCATAATGCAGTCTAACCCCAAAGGTCCATCTTTTCAAAACTGAGCAGTGATCATGAGGGCTTGTGTCTGCAGAAGCTCAGTTGGAATAGCTGTAAGAGACTGGGGGTGGTTGAGCACTATGTACTTGCTTGTATTTTTATATGTAAAAATCAGGTAACTTTTAAGACAACTCAGGCCGCAAACCTATAGCTTTTAAGATGGGTCAACAGTCTGCAGTTAAACAACACAAGGAAGGACATTAACTATAGGATTTCTCAAAAAAAAAATAGAGGAGGGAGGAGGGAATGTCTTAAACTGCTGGTAGTTTTTTGTTTCACCTTTAAGTTTGCAGTTAAATGTACTCCAGCACCATGTATAAGCAGAAACTTGCATTACTTAAGCAATTTCTTCAGTTTCTGACAGAGCTGTTAACTTTGTCCTCATGGACCTAATTCGACCCCCAGTGGTAATCACTCTCCCCAGTTTTCAGGTGCAAAATTATACACATATTTTGCACGGCCACAGTGTCGCACCTCAAGGTGCACAGGCTTGAGAGGTGGGCTAATGCAAATCGCATGAAGTTCAACCAAGCCAAGTGCAGGGTCCTGCACCTGGGACGTGGCAATCCCAGGCACAAATACAGGTTGGGCAGAGAATGGTTGGAGAGCAGCGCTGAGGAGAAGGACTTGGGAGTGCTGATGGATGAGAAGCTCAACATGAGCTGGCAGTGTGCACTGGCAGCCCAGAAAGCCAACCCCATCCTGGGCTGCATCAAAACAAGCGTGACCAGCAGGTCACAGGAGGTGATTTTCCCCCTCTACTCTGCACTCGTGAGATCCCACCTGGAGTACTGTGTCCAGCTCTGGAATCCTCAACAGAGAAAGGACTTAAAACAGTTGGAATGGGTCCAGCGGAGGGCCATGAAGATGATCAGAGGGCTGAAGCACCTCTCCTATGAGGACAGGCTGAGGGAGCTGGGACTGTTCAGCCTGGAGAAGAGAAGGCTCCGGGGAGACCTTCTAGCAGCCTTCCAGTATCTGAAGGGAGCTACAGGAGAGCAGGAGAGGGACTCTTTGTCAGGAAGTGGAGTGACAGGATGAGGGGTAACGGTTTTAAACTAGAAGAAGGGAGATTTAGGTTAGATATTAGGAAGAAATTCTTTCCTGTGAGGGTGTTAAAGCACTGGAACAGGTTGCCCAGAGAAGTTGTGGATGCCCCATCCCTGGAGGTGTTTAAGGCCAGGCTAGATGGGGCTTTGAGCAACCTGCTCTAGTGGGAGGTGTCCCTGCCCATGGCAGGGGGGTTGGAACTCAATGATCTTTGAGGTCCCTTCCAACTCTAAGCATTCTATGATTCTATGAAATGTGGCTCATGTAGGTGTCCAGATGCTTGAGTGTATCTTCCAATAACACAGCGCTATAAAAACTAAATTATACCTGGGTTAATTCATACCACAAACCGGTGGCAGCAGGTTTGGGTTGCTACGTGCGGTGTTTGTACCTGTGTACCCTTCGATAGCTGCAGTTCCTGACACGATCGTTACCCTCGTGTCCCAGTGAGTAATGCTTGACAGGAGATTGCTGTCTTGGTTACACCTTTGTTGTCCTGTGTTACAGAGAGAGGCTTGAACCATGGCAGTGCTGGTGGCCCCTGTGGCAGCTGCGCTCTGGGTGAGCTAATCCACAGGCAATAATCTGAATTGCTTGCTTCAGGTGATGCAGCTGGGAGGAAAAAAAGCAAACAAAGCTGGAGCAATGCTTTTAAATGAGAACAAACAGTCAAGCACTCACTTAATGCTACTCTAAGGTGGAAAGGGACTTTTTGAATGTTCACCTTCCTGCCTCAAAATGTATGATCTTCCTTCCTTCCTTCCCTCCCTCCCTTCTTTGCTGGCCTAAGCCAGGCAGTGCCGGTGACTCAGAGAGCCTGAGCACCAGCGCAGGTGCAGCCCTACCTCTGAAATCCTTATCAGTCTTCAGCTGAAGGAAACGGACTGATTTTTGGCAGCACTCACCTGCTCAGCTTTGGTAACAGTCGCAGAGGAGGTGAAGAGGCATGTGTATTTAAATAGAGATAGGTTTCTTTCTTTTATTGTCAGAGACTCCTGTTCTCGAGTATGGCTACAGTCGTATAATCTGTGAAAAGGCCGATACCCATTCACATAGGTGGGGATTGCTGATGAGAGTCTTGATAGGACTTGAGTCCCATCAAAATCAGTGATGCACTGCATAGGTTCAGCTGCTAGAGAAAACAGCTAGTATTTACAGAAGTCAGTGATGTTTTCCCCAGAATGTTTGGCATTTCTGAATTTAAACTATAGCATCCAAGGAATCCTAATATGATGAATGTATTTATTTTTTTCTCTGAACCTGGAGTTTGAGCCATCCTGTTGATTTTTTCACCTCTCGCTCTCTCTTACTGGTTCTTACAAGCAGTTTTCCCTCTGAAATTGAAATATTACTGGCTTGGTCACTGGTTTAAATGGTAGCTGGCACTTTACCAGGACAGACTAGCCCTGGCAATGGCGGGAGGCTTCTGTACCTGTCAAGGGGTCCAGTGAAATTATAAACCGCTACTGAACCACGGGGGTGGCTGCAGTTACTGGCAGCAATTTGCTTTTTTGTTTGCAAATTTGGGGTTTGCTATACAGTTGTGGCATCCCTGTTCCCGTGTCCCCCATAAACTCCCCTCTGGACAGAAGTAGCTTGAAAGAGTTAAAGAATAAAAATAAGTGTCTGTGATGAATAAGCTGATTTGTATGATTCACAGAAATGGAAACTCAACAGCAGTTAAACCTTCAGAGCTTAATCTGTTTTGGCTATAAGATATCATATGTAAACAGGCAACAGGCATATGTTAACAGTTCACAGGGTAATTTCTGTCTCATTGCTTGACGTCAGAAATTTTGCAACAATATTTAAGGAAAGAAACCCGGGGGTGAAGTAGTTTGGGATTTTTTTTTTGTTTTTGTTTTTTTTTTTTCTTTCCATAAGGGGTGCTTTTGTACAAACACAGCAAAGCTCAATGCAGCTGATAAGGGTCTGCCACTGAAACCTGGTGGGAATCTCTCTCTCTGCCAGAGAGCAAAAATTCCACGTAGTATTTTGAATGATTGAAGAAACATCTAATCAAACATGAAAATAAAGAAAAGGCAAGAGAGATCTCTGTGCAGCAGCTTTCAGTAGTATCCCAAGGCAGGAGCCGTTAACACAACTCTCACTTGAACAGATTCCCCCGTGAAGCAGAATTCTCTGCTTTACAACTCGAGACTCTGAAGTTTTCAAATCAGTGGAGCTGTGACGTGTAAAGATAAAAACTAATCAGGCAGGCATCTCATGGAAAATTTAGCACACTTGTGCTAAAAGGAGCACACGTTCCTCTGAATCAAGGACATATTCATCATTACTGCTCCGGAGCTGTGATCTTATTCATTCTAGAAGAATCAGAAAGGGGAGGCAAAGTCAGTGCTCCCTTGAGAAATACCCGGAGCAAAAGCAGGGGCTGCAGGAAGTGATACCGATGACTCAACAGCCAAGGCCAACACACTGCCTTATTTTAGACAATGTCCTCTTGGACACACTCATGTTTCCTCATGAGTGGCTGATGACAAAGGTCTTACTTACCTGTGGTCACAAGTACCTCCCTGACGTTTTTCTCAAGAATAGTCGTAGTGGTGTGGCCAAAACCAGCTTAGAGTTCATCATGCAACTTGATAACTTCCACTGCAGATTCAAGGGAATGTTAGTCTCCACCTTTCCTAAAAAATCTCCGTGGATGAATCCTGAGGTACCATGTGCCTCATCAACTGAACATTTCCATAATGGGTAGTGCTGTGTTGTATAGTGAAGAGGATACACCTAGGAAAGGGGCTGCCTGGAGCTGAAAATGGCAGATTATCCCAAGCCCCAGTCTTCCTTTCTCTTGCTACAGCCAAAGCCTTAAGCTGATGGCTCCTCACTGCAAGTACAGACTAGTCCTGACTTCAAATTCCAACTCTTCCATAAATAATGGTTTATTTTCTGGTCATAAAGTACTTATTGCTGATACCTACTATTTAAAACACACGACATGGTCACAGCAATGCTCAGAGAAGAATCCTACATGTAGGTCCAAGTGGATTCTAGGCTGTTAGCCAGAGACTATAAGAAGTAAAAACATTAGATCAATTGGTAAGCAAGTAAAATTCTGGGATGCATGTACTTTGAACGGTAGATATCCATGTATGTGCTTAGCCTCTGGATGCGTGAGTAATCTCAGTGACTAAAGAGGGCTGTGGCAACGTATGGAAAACATGTATGTTTGTTGGTGCTGTGTTTCCTCACTTCAAAATACTGCAGAGATGCTGGGGTGGGCCGAGGAGAGAGCCTGCCTTGCTGTCTTATTCTGGTGTTAGTCCAGACCTGAAGCCAGAACTTGAGAGCACACACATAAACTGAGCTGCATGGGGAGCTTACCAAAGGAAGTGTTTGCTTGTAAACTCAGTATGAGTAGGATCTTCGCTGACCGCAAGGGAAATGGAAAGACACTCATTCACTGTTTGCTTGTGCAATCGACTTCTGAAGTAAAAACAGCATTTGAGGTTTAAAACCTGAACCTTCACATGTCTTTCAAGCAACAGAAGAAGCCTTCATGCTCTTCGGTCTGCAGAGGAACAAAGTCAGGAGGTGCTCCTCATGAGACTATTTGGGTTTGATAAGGACTGGCTTATCAGAAGGAAATTATTTAGAGTTCCCAGCAACAGAAACCCTCAGAGCATCTTCTCTGTGGGCTTGAGGGGAGACATCTGAACACCATTACATTGCAGTTCTTTTGATGTCGCTCTTTGCTTGTCATGTGTTTTGTATCTTAACAGTGAATCTGCCGTTGAGTTCCACAGTGTCTTAAGGATGGTTGTGGGTTTATCACAGATGCCATTCCTGCTATCAAAAACTTTAACTTTTAAGTTCTTTATCACCTGGACACAAAACTACTCTTTGAGCCCTGTCTGTGCAAGGTGACTCTTTACAGGAGTAGATTACGGATAACCTGCTGTTTTTAAATTGCTGGCTTTCAGTCTAGCAGAAGTTTTAAGTTTCATTAAATGGCTTGAGATAGCTAGTGAAATAAATATATTGTTCATCATTTGTCTGATAGTTCACTATTAGCCTCTCTCATCCGATAACTAAAATAGTGCCTTTTAAATTTCTTCCCATAGAAAGCAGCCAGTTTATTTTTAAGTGGCCTAATCTAATAGAGATTTACTCTGTGCATCCCATGAGACATATTATCCAAGTCACCAGACCTGTCCCAAGCACTTGGGAAGTGGGGAGATGGTTACACAATTCTCATTGCCTCTGGCTGTTCTAGTTAGAGAGATAAAGGGTCAGAGAACTGGAGCAGTGGAGATAGTTTTGTGAGCATCTAAGGAAAAGCAGCTGAGCAGGTGAGTGTAGGCACTGGCTGAGGGTGAGACAGCGAGATGCTTGAATAGCACAAAACAAAAGTCCATTTAAATGAAATAACATTTCAGGAAAAGGGAATGGCAGTGCCTGACCACTAGAAATTCTGAATATTGAAGCCTTCATCTAGCAGATGCAATAATGCTGCTTGTCTGCTTTAAAAAAGGCCAAAAAAATTCCAACAAACCACCATGAAGAGCAGCATTCATCTTGCCACAGCTCTGGCAAATCTTTGCTGGACAAGACACTTCTCTCTGCTGGGATGTGCCAGATCTGTGGTATGCATCCCAAAGCATCTTGCCTCTGCTTCAGCCCCAGCTGGGACTCCAAGGAGAGGTGACAGCTAGTGGTCCTGCTTGCCTTGATCATCTTTTTCCAATGGAGGATCTACTTTTTGTAATGGTTTTGCAATATCCTTTGACTGGGAGCTCCTCAGATTTCCTTAGCATTTGGAAGGTGCCTGTTGCACACTGTTGTCCTTTGCCAAACACACTAACCTGTACCCCCAAGGCCATTCCTGCCCCACCTGACTGGTCGCAGGCCCCTGTTGGAGCATCCAAGGCTGGGTGTTTGGTTCCTTGGGGTCTGCTGGCTCACAGCTGTTTGTTTTTCCAACACTTGGGTAGCAGGACTCAAATACAAAGTCAATGTTTTACTCCAACGTTAAGTCTATAAATATAATTCTGCACTCATCTGTGCTTCACAATGATTTATCCTTTGGGGATGTGTAATACTGCCTTGGGTTGTTTGGAAGGGCTGTTAAGCTGCTCAGAATTGAATTCACCTTGGACACGGATGGGAATCACCACACCAGTATTTATCTTGTGGATGCTAAGCAGGTGGCCCCCCAAAAAACCTTTATCAGGGAAGCGGGAGATGGAGCAATGAAGGCTTTTGAATGGAAGAGAAGGAAGACCCCCAGTATCTTTTGATTTCAGGAGGAGACTAATGCAGGAGGTATGTCCGGATGCTTAAAAGCCTGTGGTGTGACCTACAACGAAGAAGAGACCGCTATGGCAAGTGTGGTAGCCCCATATTCTGCAAAAATCTTCCAGTACTGAAATGCTGCAACACTTCTGTTCTTAACAAACCTCTTCCTTGAATTCCTCCGGTGTTATGTGCTGCTTCGTAACCAAGCCAGGCTTGCATGCAAGCCCTGGTGAAGATGGGCAAGGAGGACAAAACCCAAGTTTTAATGTTCGGAGAAGCACCATGATGTGCATCAGACACTATCCTTTTTTCTTTTTCTTTTTTTTTTTTTTTTTTGTGTGTGTTTTGGGGATCAGCCAAAATTAGAAAAAAAAAACCCAAAACATCAGAAAACAGAATTGCTTCTCTGCTCTGCATGTTGGAATTAATCTGGTGGGAATGGAGAGGAGCCTGGGTGTGGGCATTTTTTTGTGATCCATACCCAAACCATAAGACTAAGGTAGTGAGCATTATTAATTTGGTTAATAATTGCTACTCTATGTTTATTCATGACATGAATGCTTTAAGTACCTGAGAGCATGCCAAGCATTTTGAAGAAGCAATGAAGGTTTCCTGCTGTGGAGAATTTTGCAAAGGCTTGGGTTCATCTCAGCCACATGTGGACAACTGAAGTTCGGTCTATAGAGTCAGTGGGGAGAGGGGGGCAACCACTGGCTCCTCTGGGGTGAATTGCCCTGGGGTAACCTTTTTCCTGGTCTTTGGTTTCTGTTGTTCCAGTTGGCAGGGACACCCCCACAGAGTGTGAAATCTGAGGAAGCCCCATGAGAAGAAGTTGACCAGATCCCAGGAGCCTGTGAGGTGCAATGCTGCGTGTACCTCTGTGTTCTGCTCTCCTCTCACACCCCAGATGATTTTGGGGTGGGGGGGGGCAGGATGATGAGAAGATGAGAGGAGGTTTTTTGCCCTTCCTGAGGACCAGTGGGTGCCATCCCCCATTTGGCCGCCAGTACCCTGAACCAAGCAGCTGTGCTGGTCCTGGTGGCATGGGGACAGCATGAGGTGGCCAGCTGTGGACTTGAAGAGGCTTTAGAGGGGTGGAAGAGCAGGAAGGTGAAGGATACGGCTTCCAACAATGTGTACAAAAGGACCTTCAGTAGGGCCCTTCTCCTCAGTGGGGACAGTGAGGTGGAAGGGTGAGGACCAAAGGGCCGTGCTTAGCCCGAGTGCACTCTCTCAGCCTGGGAGAGCTACAGGGGATACCGTTATACACCAATACACAGCCATTACACACCAGTAATGCCTCGGAGTACATCTATGTGGGTCCATTACTAATTTAATTATGTGTCTACGCCCATCCCCTGTCGCCAAAATCACTGACACACCCCCCCGACCCCGTGCTATCACAGAGGTAGGAAGCAGCCCCCGTGGGTGGAATTCATCCACGTTCACCCGGCAGCGGCATTCCAGTCATAAAACTTCCAGGAAGGGAAAAGTAAAACAATGGTCTGATGGATACTCCCGCGTGTTTTACCTATGAGAGGAACGAAATACAGTGGCGTGCTTTCAGAGTTGTGGTGAATCGCTCAGAAACTATCTGCTGGCATTAAGGGAAGTGTGTTTCTGNTAAGGGAAGTGGGGTTATGGGGAAAAAAAAAAAAAAAAAAAAAAGAAAAGAAAAGGAAAAGGAAAATGCAGGCCCTGGGATATCCCTTTATGGCATATGCATTTTATGTTTAAATGCATTAATGGGACTGCTATGCTATGAGTCATCCCGCACAAGAGTTTCATGTGTTTCTTAAAATACACCAGAAGTAGCTGAAGGCATGCTGGGGTTTGCTGTGCAGTTATCTGTCAGGAATCTGGGCGAATACCTGCACGCGTGGCATCGCGGGCTCTGCAGCTTGGGGGGGGCAGCCCAGTCCCTCTCTGCTGCTTAAATGGACCAGGGCCGGGGAAAACCAAAACGGGACGGGTACTGATCCTACAGAACAACAAAAAACGCAGGCTCTCTGTGTTGTTTGGGAAGCCTCAGCACTGAATTACAGAAAATTTGCATATATGTAAATGACAAAGCTGGAGAGTTTCCTTCTGAAGCACTCTTGTCAAAACTACAGCTGTCTGCGCTTTTTCCAGGGATGATTTGTTGTCTGGTTTTCTCTCATTATTTTTTCGTTTACTAACAGTCCTGGCTGCAAATCTATTTACTACTCTTTTAAGCCCACGCTTTCTGTGCTTGATGGTGGCTGCTGAGCTTGACTCTCTGCTCCTCATGGGTCACTTCAGCTGCTGCTGCCTCTCGGTGCCGTTCCTTGTTGGAGAGCAGGGAGTTCTAATGTGGAAAAGAGCCAGCACAAAGTATTTCTGATGGTGCACGTTAAGTGGATGAACAGCAGTAAAAACACAACAACTTCATAATGTAAACCCTGGGATGATCGGAGGTTAATTAGTGATTAGTGAAAATCATAGAATCATAGAATGGTTAGAGTTGGAAGGGACCTTGAAGATCATCGAGTTCCAACCCCCCTGCCATAGGCAGGGACATCTCCCACTAGACGAGGTTGCTCAAAGCCCCATCTGTCCTGGTCTGGAACACCTCCAGGGATGGGGCATCCACAACTTCTCTGGGCAACCTGTTCCAGTGCCTCCCCACCCTCACAGGAAAGAATTTCTTCCTAATATCTAACCTAAATCTCTCCTCTTTTAATTTAAAAGCATTAACCCTCATCCTATCGCTAAACTCCCTGACAAAGAGTCCCCCTCCAGCTCTCCTGTAGCTCCCTTCAGATACTGGAAGGCTGCTAGAAGGTCTCCCTGGAGCCTTCTCTTCTTCAAAGCACAAATAGGGGCTGGGAAGAAGCCATGGCTAAGGTATAAAGGGGAAACTCCTGGGGATGGAACTGGGCTCACTTTCTCTCCACACTTAGCCTGGCTTAGAATCATAGAATGGTTAGAGTTGGAAGGAACCTTAAAGATCATTGAGTTCCAACTCCCCTGCCATGGGCAGGGACACCTCCCACTAGAGCAGGTTGCTCAAAGCCCCATCCAGCCCGGCTTCACTTTTTGTTGCTTTATTTCTTTTTTATTTCTTTATTTTATTTTTTTTTAACACAGGGTGCAGCAGGCACAATGCTGTCTCGAAAGCGCTGCATTGGCATCTGAAATTTCTGGCACCGTTTCCCGACGGCACAGGCTGCCATTCCCAGTAGAAGAAGAGACACTCATCCTCAGCATTTA
>VZRU01001690.1:434283-503415 GCA_013398155.1 Pedionomus torquatus
AATGAGGTAAAATAACTGGCTTGCGAATATTTTACTATATGTTGGAAACCAGCAAGATTCATTTTATTTCCTCTGCAGTGCCTCTGCTTGACATAGGAGAGCTGCCAGCTATGACATCTCCCCAAGGATCAACAACCCAGAGGGCAGGAATAACTGACAACTGCACCCATTTGGACCTTTCCTGAAAAAAATATACCCACTATGATTAATAAATAAAACAGAGGGCAGAAAGCATCCATCATACTGAGGATGCTTGGGGAAGGGCAGGAAGCAGCACTGGGCTTCTGTGCCTGCACCCTTGACCAGGTCATTTCTCACCCTTGAGGAAAGCAGGTCCCTCAAAGGCCAGGATAGTTAGTAGAGGCACTGGGCACAGGGGCAAGAGCAGGGCCAATAAAGATCTGCAGCTGGGAAACCTCGCTACGGCCTCCCAAGGTCCTGGTACAGGATGGAACCCCTGGCCACCTCATTATGGTGGCAATGGTTAGTTTTTTCTGGACACCCCGGCATGCACCCACCCAGATCCCATCAGCGAATGCCAGGAGCATGCTCAGGGTAATAATCGAAAGAGACATGGTGGGTCTGGGAGAGTGTCCTGGGGACCCTCCATGTCCCCACCTCCATGGAGGCCTTGTTGGCAGTGTGCTGGGGACCACGGCACTTGCTGAGGTGTCACAATGCCCCCATTTGTTCACTCACCACACCCTTGGGTGAGGAAAGCCTTATTGTTCCTGGTTATCTCAAAATCGCCTGCAATGCCAGCCAGTGTGACATGATGCAGAGTGGAAAAAATTAGCCAGGGCTCATTTCTAAAGGCTGGAGGTGGAGACTTCCCTTCCTCATTGGTTGACAGTGGGATGAAGCTGCAGAAGCTACCACCAACATACATTGGCTCTCCTGTGTGGTTGGTGGTGAAGGGGCTGCCATTCTTCTACCACTCTTACACTCCTGGAGCATCCTGGAAAAGACCATCTGCCTTCTCAGTGGATTGGAGTAGTTTCAGAGCTTGCCTGCCCCCTGACATCCACTAAGGGGGCCTGGCAGCATTTCCCTGTTTTCCCAGAAACTACTTGTTTTCTTCCTTTTTCAGGGGATGGGCTGATAGCTCTTGGCTGAATCTTGACCTCCTTGGGGCTCAAGCTGTTGGATGAGTGGTCATATACTGTCCTTCACAAAATGATGGCCAATCCTCTTCCCTCCTCTCAGGTTTGAGTGGGAATCAGCCTTTGCTGTAAGCATTGCACTATAGCATCTGATACATTACTGTACCTGAAATTAAATTTACACGTAATCAATGTATGTCTCTCTGCTGGCTTCTGATTGAGATCATTCACTGTGAGAGCAGGTAGGTGGTCCTAATGCCAATATTTTCCTCTAGGTAGAGCTTAACACAAATTTCAAGAGTAGAAGATTTGTGAGAGGGTCCTAGAGAGGCAGCATTTCTCTGTTTCCATCTGTTGCACAGGCACCCCAGTATGCTGCATGCTAAGACATCTACTGCTGTATTTATAAATAATACTAATTACTCTGAGCTCCTTCAGAAGCACTGGAATTAGAAGGAATAAAGAGTAAACTCCAGAGCTGTCCTTCTGAGTTGGAAGCTTGGGTTAAGCAGCTGATGTTACTGAGCTCAGAAAACTCAGCAGCTGCAGTGGTGCCTCAAAGACCTGAAGATGAAATGCAGCTGGTGGGGTAGGACTGGGAGCCCCTCACCTGGGCTCAGGCCTTCCTGAAACTCCTCAGCAGTAAAAGAGAACATCAAAAGGCTCAATTCTGAGCTGAGGAGCGCAGATGAAAAAGCTTTTCCTTGTGAAGAAGCAGCAGGAAGTGGAGGCTCCTGGGGAGGCTGTGGGATGAGTAGCTCTGGGGTTGACAGCAGCCCTAGCTTTGCATTCATTGGAAGGGGTTCACGTGCATGTGGGCTCCAGAGCTGAGCTGTCAGATCAGGAGCTTCATGAGAGCCAGACATCAATGAAATCCAGGAATTGATGTGGAGGATGCAATCAGTCTCTCGTGAGGCTGCAAAGAGGCCAGCAGCAGCTGAGGCTGTGATGCTGAACACAGGAGGCTCTGTTTCTGCTGTCACTGGGCTGTGGTTTTTTTCTGCATTATTCGGTGCTGCATTTTTTCTTTATCATAGAAAAAGAAACCAATAATTTTCAAAGGATGTGATAAAGGGCAAACCCCTTCTTCTTTGGGTATAAAATATATATTTTGCAGTATTAAAAGAAATCTTACGCTTATGGCAAAATACAACCTCATTCATTCATGGGTCAGGAAGAATTCAACCTTATTTTTGCCCAAGTGCCAAGATTAATTTAGGTTTGTGCAGCTGAAAACTTGTCATTCACTGCCCCAGCCACATGCCATTACCACGGGCTCTCCCTGACACTGATGCTTCATGCTGCGGTCAGTCCTGCGGTGCTGCCCGTAGCGTGGAAACAGCTGGAGGAGCTCCACAGGGTGAGTTTTGCAGCGGGTGCTGAGCTCAGGCTGAAGGCAATTAGGCTCACAATGACCCAGTTGCTCTGACATGGACATGACCAGACCGCAGCAGCCAGGAATTGTACCAGGAGATGGGTGTGGAGCAAGAGCACATCTACGGCATAAAATTGGGTTCCGTGTGGGGCTGCCCGAGGTAGCTGAGACCCAGCTGGAACCCCTATGGGGCACAGCGAGGGTCTGGCTGGCTCTGGGTTGGAGAAGCCAGGCTGTATTTACCCGGTGCTGTCTATGAGCTCCCAAGCCCTGGCTCTTGGCAGCTACAGCCAGATTTGTCTAGACTACATCTGGACTTGACCTGGCTCCCGGCCAGCCCGAATGAATCTCTCAACACCGTGCTTCCTACACATCCAACCCTGGGATTAGCATGGGCAGAAAAAGCTGCTATCTCTCTGCAACAGCCGGTGCAGTCAGTGCCATAGATGTTGATAATATATCCTGGATTTGCTAGGACACTTCTATCCCCAAACCTTTGAAGCAGACACAACTTGTTTTGCGTCTGCAGAGCGTGCAGGGGTCCCTGTCCTTGGCTGGCATTCCTTGGCAATACTGCAACATAAATACTAACAATATGCACTATAAATATATATTTTCTAGCAGCTGAGCCAAAATTGAATGAAGTCCATAGAGAGGCATAGACAGCCTTCATTAGTTTTACAGTGGGACATTTATTTTTGTTCCAAATGAAAAAAAAAATACCATCTAACTAAAAGCTTTCAGGTCATAGTTGACTCCGAGGCTATGTCCATATTAGTATATTAAGCAGCACACATTCCTGGGCCCTGATACACAATCATCTGTGCTATTGAATAGTTAAAATGTTCCATTGTGCAGTGCTGGCCGGTTTTAACTAGCAGCCTTCCAAACAATTCCCAGGCACCCTTGTTTGGGAGTCAACACAGGCTATTCAGCTCTCCACAGGCAGGTTGGATGTGGCCGCCCTGTTTTGATGGGGGAAGAGAATTTAGTTGTATGGACTTGCTGTTCCATGCCAATTGGCCTAGGGGCCAGAAATGGTCCCAAGCTCATTTATCTTACCGGTATAGACATAGCCTTTGGTTGTGACCCCTTATTTACGTGTGTGTAAACAGGTAATTAGAATTGCACAATCGCTGCTTGGATTAATTGTGTATGCCAGAGCTTTAAAAAGAGGTGGGTGCTCAGCACCCAATATGCACCTTTATTTAAAAAAAAAGAAAAAAAAAAAAAGCAAGCACTAATTGTGAGTAATAAGCACTTGAAAACCTGGCCCCAGGGGTCTGTGTAAGGCAGGCAGAACTCAATAGGAGTAGTTGACTTTGCTATTTCCATAGTGGTTTGGGTTGGGGTTTTTTGTTTGTTTGTTTTATCTTTATTGCAGTTTCTGAAATTTGTGGCTGGCCAGATGGATGTGGGAGTAAAGAAAATTGGCTACTCAACATTTTTTTCAGAGAAAATTGCCAAGCTAGAAAGTGGAATCTTTGAGAGTCCAGGAAGGAAAAAGAACAGGAACGGTTAAAATGGGGCCTGGGGCTATTGGAGCATCATAAGGTCTGGCTGTGGGGGACCTGGTCCACAGCACTAGAATCATGGCAGCAGGTGATTTATACTGATTATTAGAATAATGTTAATTAGCACCATAACAATTCTTTCTTTTTCCCCCTGAAGATTGTAATATTTTTCTGTTAGTGAAATATGTCTTTTTCATATTTCTTCAGCTCATTAAATTACCTACTGCTCTTTAATTCACATTAGATTAATAGCAAGAAAGATTTCAAATGCAACTTAACGTGATTTAGCAGACTGTTTGCTTAGGGACTGCATTCCTTGAACTCTTTCCTGCTGCGCAGTCATTCAGCACAACCCCAGGACCAGGATAAATCCTGTATTACAGGGAGTTTCTGTCAGACTCACGACCCCGCTTGTAGTTGCAGACACTCCAGTTGGGCTTTTGAGCCCTTTTGCTGGGAATTACAGTGTTAAGTGTCAAATTGTTGAAAGTGTTCTTCAGTTCCAGTTGGCTCTAGTTTAGATGTGCAGATAAGATTGAGGGCTTAGTGATTCAGTTTATGTGTTTGCAAAATGAATATAATGATAATTAATTGGTCATGGAAAAAAAATCTTTTGTATATGGATTTTATTTTTTTTTCTCTCCTGGTAGGATTTCAGAACCTCTTGAAAATGTCACAAATAGTTCTCAGAGGTCACTTTATCTCCCACTGAAGTACAGCCAGCTTTGGAGTGATCTGGGGCAAATATTTAACATTCCAGAGCAACAATTTAGGCTAGGAAGTGGAAAGGAAAGCCTCGTTCAATTGAAACTACAGGGAGATTTCAGATAGGTGAGATGTAAGTACCTCAATTGTGCTTTGATTAATTACAGCTACCTCCTGGAGGTAGTCATAAGCTTGGTCACCTTTTATAAACAGTCATAAGAGCAAAGAAGCTATAGAAAGGGAATTTCAGAATCATCCTTTGCAAACGTGAATGAGTTAAACACTATCTGATAGGAAGGCAGTGTTTTGGGTTTTATTTTCAAAACATCCCGTGTGTAAATGAGTAATGCAACGTTCAACCTCTTGAGCAAGTGGCCATGTACATAACAAGCTGTTTACTCAAGATACTTCCATCAAACACAATCAGGTTGCCTAACTAAGTTTGCAAGCAAATGTTACAAGACCCCCCGTTGCAACAGGTGCTGACTGCAAAGGCCTCGCACAAAAGTCTAAGAAAAGATTAAAGCTAAATGTGACATGGATAGATAGTGAACATTGACGTACAGAAATGTTATCTCTGGGAAAACAGGGCTGGTGACAGGCGGACTGCTGGAAAATAAAGCCTGTCAGGGAGCCAGTGAGTGTAACACTGGAGGGAAAAGCTGCCAGTCAGGGGAAAGGTGAGAGAGGGGAAAGGTTTAGCGGGAGATTTTGCCCTTTTCTGCAACTGATTACGTCCTTCATAGCACAGAGCCTGGAGCAGTCTGATTTGATTTGACTGCTCAAAGCAGTCTGGCCTGGAAGTACACATGTTCCACAAGAGCATGCACGACTTACTTCTAAAACTACATCTGATAAATGACACCCATGATATAATGTACCAGCTTATCTCAAGAAAGCCATAAAGCAGAGCAGTAATCAGGAAAAGATTCATTACAAAATGCCAGGATGCAGACAGATTATTCTGAAACCAATTACTCTAAAGTACTAGAAGTTTAAGGTACCTGCATATTAGAATTCTTGGTCTTTCCAGATTTTGGCTCAGGTGCCATCAATTTCTGCCAGCCAGACATTATTCTCCAAGTGCTGACATTTAAGATTCACATTTTGAAAGTGTTATTCAAATTTACCCCTACATTAGTAGGTCAATGTCCTCTGTCATGTGCCAGATAGGAGAACCAACTCATGGATCAGTGACTTGGAGCCAAGATAAGAGTCTCACAGGCCTGGCCAGTACTGAGGTTCCAGCTTGAAGCTCTAACATATCTTCCTGCATCATTTCCCCTTAGCTTCTTCCATGAAGTAAGGATGACTTGGGCTGTATTAGGGAGAAGAGAAGGAAGACCACTGGAAGGTAGAATGATGACTGCTTTCCAAACCCTGGAAAACTCTGGGAAAAATATCAAACAAACTGTTTACAAGCCCAAGAGATGGGCAGCAGCCAACATGGATTTGTTTAAAGCAAGTCATGTAAAAATATCTTTTGTTTTATAGTAGAGTAAAAGGTTTAGGGGATCAAGAGAAGGTAAAGATCTTCCATCTTGATTTTTGTCATAACGTAGTCACACCATAGCAAATACTCTCTAGAATAAATCACTATGTAGTAATTAGCAAAAGGGCTTGTGCTTGGAAAGTACACTATTATTTCAGCTATGAGTTAATCACCACTGACATGGAAAACTACCCAGTGGATTTCTGTAAGGGTCTGCATTAGGTCACCTTCTTCTATAACAACTGGAATGATGATCAAGTTGCAAATATGCTAGAAGACACTGTCAGAATTCAAAATGTTTGGGTCGAATTGCAGAAATGGGCTGAAAAAGGAAGAGTTCAGTGGTGCAGGTGCAAAATGTTACATGTGAGCAGAAATAGAGTACACCAATATGGGACAGGGAACAATTGTTTAGCTGACAGTTCTCTTTCCAGAAGAATCTAGGGTTATAGTAGATCACATGCTGAACATGAATCAGCTGTGTCATTGGATTGCAAAAAAGGCAGACATTGTATTGGGTTCTGGTAAGAGACATGCAGCTTGCGAGACAGATGAAGTCATCCTCCTGCTCCACTTGTCAGTGGTGAGGCCTAGGTTGGGCTGTTACATTGAGTCTGGGGCACTTCAGTGAGGATGTGGGTCAGCTGGGGAGAGCCCAGAAGGGGGAAATAGGAATGATCAGAGATCTGAAAAGAGTTACTTTGTCATGCTTAGACTGAAGAAATTGTGGTCAGCTTAGAGAAGACTGAAGGGGAAAGCAACAGCATTGTTCAAATACAAAAAGAATACCTTTTTTTTTTTTTTTTTTTTTTTTAACTGTATAGTTCAGTATAAGACTGGTTTAAATTTCATTAGAAAAGATTCAGATTGGTCACTGGGAAAAACCCCTAGTGTTCAAAGATAACGAAACATTAGAATCAACTGTAGAGTTTGAAGGACAAGCTAGGCAAACATGATGGGATTTACATAGGTACAGTTTACTGGTTTAAAAGGATCTTGTTTTGAAACAAGATGGATCATCTTTAGAGATCTTTCCCCTTTCAGTTTACTCCGTGTACCAGACGGCACATTTTAGGTAACAGAGTGTCACAACATCACGTCATGGCTGAAGTTGGAAGGGGCCTCTAGAGATGGCCTAGCCCAACGTGCTGCTCAAAATGCAGGCAACTAGAGATGGTGGCTCAATGACACATCCAGTCAGGTCTTAGATATCTGTAGGGTTTTAGACTTCACAATGTCTCTGTACAACCTGCTCCAGTGTTCAACCACCCTCATGTTAAAAAAGTCACGGGTTTTGGTAGGGTTTTTTTTCCCGATTTAATAAAATTCACTGCATTTCAATTTGTATCCATTTGCTGTTGCATTGTCACTGGGAAGAGTTTGGCTCCATCTTCTTAACTCCCCTCATCAGGTATTTATTCACATAACAAGATGCCCCTGAGCTTTCTCTTCTCCAGGCTGAACAGTCCCAGTTTTCTCATCCTCTCTTCATATGACAAATGCTCCAAACTCTAAATCAACCTCATGACCTTTCTCTGGATTCACTTCAGTTTGGCCAGTGTACCTAGCACTGGACACTACACTCCAGATGTATCTCACTAGGGTCAAGTGGAGGGGTAGGATTAGCTCCTGATGACATTCCATCATCCAGTTCATCAGTGAAAATCTTGGCGTATTGGCCCCAATATCGACCCCTAGGGTAGACCATTAACGACTCACCTCCAGCTGGGTTTGTGACAGTGGTCACAACATTTTAAACTTGGCATTTTAGCCAGCTGTCAGTCTACCTCACTATCCAACCATCTAGCCTGTACTTCCTCGGTTCCTCTATGAGGATTTTACATGAGAGAATGTTGAGAGCCTGGCTAAAGTCAAGAAAACAACATCCATTGTGCTCTGTTCATCTGCTAAGCTAGGCATCTTATGGCAGAAGTCTATTGGGTTGGTTAACCACAATTTCCCCTTCACAATCCATACTGAATACTTTTGGTCATCTTCTTGCCCTTCATACATTTGGTAATATTTTCCAGGATTATTTGTTCCATCACCTTTCCAGGGACTGAAGTGAGACTCACTACGTTGTAGTTCCCCAGTTACTCCTCTTTGCTTTTGTTGAAGACAGCAATGATATTTGCTTTCTTCTGATCCACAGGAACCTTCCCCGATTGCCATGACCTTTCAAAGATAAGTGAAAGTGGCCTCACAATGACATTGGCCAGCTCTCTCAGCACTTGTGAGTACATCCCATCAGGTCTCATAGAATTGTGTATGTTCACTTTGTTTAAATTCTCACCTTGGTGCAGTGAAGAGGCCATCGAATCCCTTTGCCTTTCCCATGCCATTTTCAGCAGGTCTCCTGCCCCATTCAGCACCAGGCCTACATTTTCCCTAGTCTTCTTTTTGCTCCTGATACACCTACAGGAACCAGATGGCCAGGTGGTGATCCTGCTCCCTGCTCTCAGTGCTCTGTACTCCACCATCTCATGGTCACTGCAGCCAAGACTGTCCCTGACCTTCATATCCTTGATTAGTCTTTCCTCGTTTTCCCTCATGAGGTCCGTCACTATGCAAAGGTACGTCAGTGTGTAGGGAAGGGGGAAATTGTCATGTGAGGAAGTTCATAAATCAGAGTAATTTCCTGACTGTGGTCTCTAAAATAGAGAATTAGGGTATGGATCTCCTTATTTTCAACCCATCTGTCTATCCCACACATCTGCCACTTCATCTGTCTGACAGGAAATTGGGCAGGGTTGGGCACATGCCCGTGATAGATTTTTGAGTCCAGTCCACTACAGTCAATCTGAATCACCTTTCCCAAAATCCTCTATCTGGGCTAGGCAAAGACAGTTGCCAGAAACATTTGCTGGGGCTGTGACCTGAGGTAAGGTATCTCAAGAAATCATGGAGATGGGGATTGGAGAAGGCATGAGTAAGGGAGAAAAGCCAGAAGACAGTAATAAATAAAAACACAGGGCAAGAAACACTTCCTGTGCATAGAACATTACCCTGAGAGCCATAAGGTTGATTCAAGTCTATATCATCACTGACCTAGAATATACCTTTAGTTAAGTCCTGTCATTTCTTTGAGTTGTTCTTCCCCATCCCTCCAGCCGCAGAAGTGTTGAGGGCAGGAGAGGGAAGAAGCAGGGTTTGGCCCCACAAGATCTACCTGTGCCTCCATGCCACTAAGCCTGCATGTGGTAAGCACGTCTCCCATCATGTCAGGTTACCAGTTATGTGGCTGCATAGATTTCTTCCCTGTCAGCCTCAACCAGATGTATAAGCTTGTCTGCTGCAGGAGTTTTCCCTCCTTTTTTTGTAATAAAATTGTGATCTCAGGTCCCAGTGATCTCCTGGCTGAGCACTGGATTTCCACTGCAGAAGGCCAGGTTTGGTCCATCTTCTCCATGCCTGGGAATGGCCTGAGTTCAGTGCGATGATGGCCCCACTTCTTTTCCTGGTTTGCTAGAGAGGGAGGATGTTTGGGAGGCTGGAAATCAATGAGGTGAGTTGGAGGATATGGAGGTGACTTTGTCAGGGAAATACAATAGATTGGTTTATCTTTCCTGTTTCCAGGGAAATATTTTCTTTTCTCCTAGGGCAGATAGGAGAGGTTATTCCTCTGCATCAATGGTTGCACTTCACATGAGCTTGTCCAGAATTTGAGATGGCTGCCCTGAGGTGCAGTCATTGGAATGAAAAAAAAAAAAAAAAAAGACAGAATTCCTTTGTTGTGTTAATAAAACATGCAAATTAAAACCTGAATGAGATGTCAGGGAGAGGAGGATGGGCAAAATTATCACCCTCCATAGTCAAATGGCACAGCCCCAAGAAAGGATATGGCTTACACTTGCATAAACAGGCGTTACCTTTTGCCCTTGCTAGAAGTGACTCAGCTGCAAATATCCGCAATTGATTGTTACCCCAGACAAACAAATGATTCAAACTTTGTAGAAGGGCATGTGCAAGGCACTGGAGTCCAGCAAGAGGACACAAGAGAGATCAGAAATCTGCTTGCAAAAGAAATCTTTCTGCAGACCACAACTACCTTTGAAGCACTCTTTAAGGCACGGAGTAGCACTACAGGCAGGCAAATAAAACCTGGTTCTCCCCAAGGTTAATGAAAGTATTGCCACTAGCTAACTTCTTAGGGAACAGGCTGGGAATTGTATTGCAGCCTCTAAACTGGGATTATATATACTGCAGCAGTACTTACTGGCCTTGGCATGTGAATAAACAGCAGGAACAAGCTTCTATGCAATGAGCAATGGAGAAATATTTACCTCCCTGAAAAGTCAATATTTTAGCACAAACATCATTGGGAGAGTTTATGAAGGTATTTTGTTTGTAAGCAAACTTCAAAGCTTTTTATGGGTTAGTTTTTTAGCTACTAGTATTTACATTTTTTAATGGCAAAACAGTTCCCAGAAGACTGAATGGGATGAGTTTATGGCTCCAGCAAACAGAGGGAGTGACACACAGCACTGCAGTGTTGGCTCTGCAGTGGAAGTGAGTGTGCTAGGATGCTGGGCCAAGCTGTTTCCCAAGGAGATGTTCAAACCGATGTCCTCACCCAGGGCTTCTGGCCCCTGCTAAATGACATGGTGTGCAAATACTCTGCAGATTAAAGAGAGCTTTTCAGTGCTCCTCGCTTCTGAAAACTGTGCAGATTGACTCAAAGCTTAGCGAGGGTTTTTAATTGTGTCCAATCCATTCCTTCAGTGTATTCCTCTAAGAGAATTTTTCTTTCTGGCATCTCAAGAGCTATTTTAAGATTCCCAATCCTCCTGTCAAACAAATGGAGGGACTCAAAAGCGGTGACCTTGGACACAGAAGGGATGAGGCCAGTCCACCCAACTTTAGTAGTGAGTGTCACTACAGCTGATATGAGATGTTACCCTAAGTAAGTTCTTCAAAACCTCTGCATTTAGGTAGTAATTCAGCATTATTATCTCTTTCCACCGACAGTACAGGGAGCTGAGGTCACAGTTTTCCCAGTTTAGTACCAAAAGCTGAGTAAGGAAGTGGCTAACCTGCTGCTGCTTGTCAAGCCAAAGGCTGGACTCTTATTCTCCAACCTACTTTGTGTCTTACTGTGCAGGCTCCCTGCTTAGCTCTGTAAAACCGCTTAGAGACAAACATTAAGCACTTCTTCCTCTGGCTTCCTAACCAAAACCTCTCACTTTAATCTTGAAATCCTGTAAGAAAATGGATCCAGACGTGTGCTTTGTACAAAGTCCTGTGGCTCTAAATAGAGAGTTTAAATAAAAGATGAGGTGCAAAACTGAAAGGTCATGGAAAGATCATAAACCAAGCGGAACTGTAGAGTCTGCAGTTTTTCTCCTACCTCACAAATTATTTGTTTCCTGCTTTGACGACTTTAAGCGTAAATGTGATATTGGCGTGGCCTTCCTGAGCAACTCTGTCCCATAGATTCCAGAGATAAAATGTGCTGTGATATGCCTATGAAAAGGAAAGCTATTTCTCACATGTAGCTCTTCAGAGCTGCCCCACTTAAAATTGTCCTCATAACTCTGTCTAACCAAAGGCCAGCTGTATAGCTGTTGCTGCTGCTGTTGCTGTACCCTACCCTGTGGATGGCTAACATGACAGAGAAGCCAGGGCTTCCTGGAGTATCTCAGTGGTTGGGACACTGGCAGATGACTCAGGCACAGAGGGGTTTAATTTTGCTTCTATTCAGTGACCTTGCATAAATCATTTCCCACCCTCTGAAAGTGCTTTGAAAGTGATGGCTGACAAGTGGTATATAAGAGCTTGGTGTTTTAGCAGGGCCTGGTAGTCATTTCAACACAGCCATTTTGTAATCAGAGAGACAATGGTTTATACTGGTGCCAATGTATTTCATTAGGCCCCTCCAGTACTATGCGGTTCCCAGTGGTACAGCTCGCTGCCGTGCCGTGAACACCTCAGCTCGCTTCCCCACTGCCCCAAGCTCCCCAGGCCTACGCTACTTGGTGAGAGTGATGACTCTGGCTCTAAAGGAAAGCTAATACGGTTGCTGGGCAAACACAACTCTCGGGTCCCCTGACCAAAGGGAAATGTGCAGCATGGGAGGATGGCAAACAGTTAGAGAAAGGAAATGTGAAGATGGATTTCAGGAGAAAGCCTTTTGACAATGAAATCTGAAGCAAGAAGCTAATGCAACAAGGACCCAAACCACATGGAAATTCCAGGCTTGTTTCTGAGTGTTGAATGAGTGGGAACCCGTCTCCAGAGCAGAGTGGAAAGGACGCAGTCAGCACTCCGAGGAGTCCCTGCGTCTGGGGCGATGGATGCCTCAGTGAATCTCTACTCCTTACCTAAGCTTCCCTGCTTGCAGAAAAAAACCCTAGTATCTTGTACTTTCTTCAGATACTTCAGGTTTCGGTTACTTCTAGAGACTTTTGGCCTTTTTATTACCATGAACTAAGTGTCCATGACTGTATTCTGGAAAAGAAAGAGCTCAGCCAGGATGTTAGATTGAAAATCTGTGCCTTTCTGTCACACTATCTCACATGTGGGAGTATTTTCACATTAAGCTGTCCAGATCTTTCTTAATCTGTATCCTTCCCTGTCATCCTTCCTGTTCTTCTTGGTCTTCTCTTTTTTCTTCTGCAATCCTGAAGCTTTTATTTTTTTCTGTTGTTGTTAAAAAAAGAGATTTATTCAGATGAGGGGGCTTACTTGCAGAATTCCAGTTGTGGGGTAGAAAAACATGACCTCTGAATGGTTGTCCCTGTATAGTTCCAGAGCTGGCTGACTACAGAATACATGGATCATTAATTACCAACTGAAGGCTGCTCTCTGCTCTAGAAGAAAGGGCAGATTTCCAGCAGAAAGCTGTCTATATGCAAATTGCCATCTCTGTTGGCATTAGAAGCTAGACTGAATAGGCAAAGGGGACATCTCTCTGAAGGACATCTCTCCTTTTCAGCATCAGAAGACACAGAGAGCTGAGTAAGAGGAACATCGACCTGCTACATCTCTTGTCACTGTTCTGTGGAGAGCAAGCAAATACTCAGTTTTGGAGCTAGAATTCACCAATGGCCTTAACTAACATTATGTTGCATCACATTGCTAGAAAGGACAGGAAACACTAGAAAGGAGCTCTTTTCCCCATGTTCTACCTACGCGTTTCACATCTGAATGCTCTGTGCTGTTCCTCATTGTTTCAAACAGGTTCCAGAGATCCATGGGCTATGCTTTTTTTCACACTGCTGCCTGATCGTGCGCTCTGAGAGGCTGTGATCTAATCTTTTAAATTGTTCTGAAACACTGCTCATGTAAAAGGTGATGTGATGGCCCTAAGAATCTCTTTTCAGTGTTTATATTTCAACTCAGCGCTCTGCCCTGACTGTGTCTCTGTGTGAGTGTTCCTTTTCTTAACACCTAGAGGTCTAACAAGTATCTCAGGATTAAAGATAAAGAATCTTCCAGTGTGTTAAGTATATGTGCTTAATTGCTATGTTCTTGCTTTTCTATATGTGCTTAATTGCTATGTTCTTGCTTTTCTATAAAACCTAAAAGGATGCTTTTTTGCATCCTTTACCATGTAGCCCTAAAGAAACAAACTGTTGGCACAGGGAGGTGTAAGTTGTATTTAACCTACTGAGAAGGCAACACAGCTTTCACTTGTGTTGTGCACCCTAAGCTCTGAAACTCCCTTTCCATGCCAGGATTAAGAATTAGGAAGAATCCTAGAGTGAAAAAGTGAAGAAATGATCTGGCACATGCAGCAGGACTGCAGTGAGATTCAAACAGATGTTAGACCGTTGTTAGCTACTTGTGATAAGGGACCCAGATTCAGCTTATGTACATGTTATTGCACAAGTCGGTGTAGGTACATGGCTCATTTTTCAATTCCATTTTGCATGCCTGCCTTGCTGTGAATGTGAAGTTGAGCAGTACTCCGTCAGGCTTGGTTTCTATAAAGCACTTTGTCATTTGGGGTTCCTTTGTTGTGTATGACGGACTTTTTGGCAAGGTCATTCTGAAGGCCTTCACCTAATACTCTTGTGCACGTTAATGATATTCCACTCCAGTCCCAGCAAATGGGTGTTTTGAGAGATCACAGTCCAAAAGCCTGCTTTTCCAGTGTGTACCAAATGCACAGAGCTCTACCAATTTCAGCTGGATTTCAGATGACTTGAAAAGAAACCAGGAACAAACCCAGTTCAATCTGGAGTGCTGGGACTCAACTTTCACACCAGTGTAACTGTGGATATGTTGACAGCTCAGTTTCGAGGCAGTATGGGAAGGAACAGAAATCCGCACGATTCTTGTGACAAAGGTGCCCCTGTCTTGATATCCTGGACCTGTGGGCTAACCTCTGTGTTCCTCACAAGGGCCCCCAGTGTGAACCACAGCTTAGTGGATATCTGGGAGGTTTCTTATGTGTGAAAGGACTAAACCTCACGTGTTTATGAGCTATCCTTTAAGTGATCCTCATCAGGGTGCTGCTGAGCTGACACGCACTAGGCTGTGAGTGCAGCAAAAAGCACAGAGCTGGGCCCAAGGAGAAATGGAGACAGGATTGGACAGCATTGATAGAAAATGTATTCCCCATGGGTGGAAAAACATATGTTCCTTCATACCTTCCAGCCATGCCTTAGCTGCTCAGTTGAAAAGCAAAGAAAAAACAGCTCTGCTGCAAAATATGAAAAAAAAAAAAAAAGGTCTTTTCTCCTTTTTTTTTCTCGGATTTTTCTCCTTTTTTTTTCGTTGAGTTTGCACATTTCACTTCTACAGGGGGAATAACAGCTGCAATCTTTCCTCATCACAATTGCAAAGAAATGATCATCCCCTTTCGCTGCATTTCCTAACTCCCCCAGTTCCTCTTTCAGGTTTATGCCTTTTCAGTATGAAGTTCTCTTGGTGGCATGGAAATTAATTGAAATGAGTGTGACTAAGAGGGGAAGACCCAGTAATGTCAGGATTTCAGTAGTAGCTCCTGAGTTGCGTAAGTACTATTTTTACAGCGATTGCAGACAATCTCATGAATCATTGCAAATATACACAGCTAAACACAGGCTGTTTCTTCCCAAAGGCTGGGCCTGAGTAGTTAAAGCTTGTATATCCACAGTGCATGGCTGCTAATAATAAACACTGCATTTAGACAGCGCCGTGAGCTGGTGTCAGTAACAAACATGATGGGGCCTGATCTACAGAGGTGGTAGCGAAACCACAGCATTCATTGAGAACAAATCTAATGCAAGCAATTAACAATTCCTATAGCCTCCTTGGACTTCCTGCAAAATACCTCACCCCCACAGACCATTAAAAATGTCCCTGCCAGGAGTCTAGAGGCAAAAAACACGTCCAAATCCTCACCTGCTGTATTACTCCTTTCCTTCCTTTGTCTGCGTATTATTTAAGTGTCTTCCCCTTGCCTTCAAGGCCAGCTGTAACCCTTAGAGGGCCCAATTTGAGGCAACTTCTATACTCTACATACCATTTGTCCAATTTTCCTGTGGAGGCATTTGAACTTTCTTCCGTCTGCATGTCCTGCCTTCTGTAACGGGAACTTCTTACTGAACTGAGATCAGCTCATTGTTCAGTGCCCACCTGCAGAATCGTCAACCTGGGCTATGCTTTAGGAAAGAATTAAAAAAGGAAAAGAGAGAGAAAAAGCTACCTGCTTTACAACATGACAGGCAGTAATCCTTATTAACTTCCACTGTAATCTTTATTGCTATTACTGCTTGCTTCCCTGTAGCTCTGCACTCCTTTTTTTCGTTCTTTCAATATAAGCAAGCTGGGAGTTTTACCCTGGTGTGCTTTTTTGTTTGCGCTGACCTTGAGATGGCATACTTCATTTTGGGAGAGGCAATATTAATCAGTGTGGCTGCATGAGTATCTCTAATGCCTCATGGAGAAGGCTTCCTGTGCTTCCAGTCTTGGCTCCTCTGGAGCCTCTCGGCCCCATGGCCGCATTACATTACCCTTACTTACCTCACTGTAGTCTCCGTGCTGTCTGCACTGCCAGGATGCATCATGGCAATTTGATGACTGCAGTGCATTACAGAGACGGACTCCAGCCAGGGAGTCTAGCCCATACAGCAAGAAGCAGGCATGAAGCTGGTAGGTGATGGGGGACTGGAAAGCAGAAATTACATTAGCTGGTACAGATAGATATGGAAATGGATGAGAGACTCACTTTCATGCAAAAGCTGTGCTTGGTCCTGTCGATGCTACTGTAAGGGTTGTGCAGGCCTTATTGGGGTGAGAAAACGATAAAACACAAGGTCAGAAGATACTGTGTGTCCAATACTGTGTGTCCATTCCCCAGCTAGGAGGTGGGAATTGGTGACTCACTGGTGAGGGACAGAAGAATGTCATTCTTGCGCCATTTCTATAGCTGCCAGGCTGTAGCTCAGAAGATGAGATTGCTTGGAGTCACTTTTACAATGTCTCTGTCCTCCTCCAGGCATTTGTGAAGCATAAGGGTGTATGCTCAGAACATTGCAGATTGAGAACGTGTTTCCATCGAGATGCATATTTACAGTTTGCTGTTACTCTTAAACCGGATCGGTTTCCTGTTTTTCATCTGGCAGTTCTGGCTTTGGATGGCCGTGTGTGGTTCTCCTCTTTCACTGCCTGTTTGCCTTTGTGCTGAAGAGCAGGACACGCTCTGAAGATCCTTAAATCTAAAGGTTAAAGTAGGTTGCAAATTGCTTCTCCTAACCCTATTATTAGGATTAACAGAGAGAGTTCTCCATAAATCATGACAGATTGTTTTTTTCTACAGAAGATATACAGCTGTATTTATAGAATTTAAGAGGTTGTGAAGTCACTGCAAGCGTGCTTCCCCAGCCAGAAGCAAAACACGCTTGGATGTAAATTGGAAGCAAAACATGCTTATTACTAATAATGCATCTATTTGCGAAAACACTGTACAGCAGTGCTGTAAAGTGTTCTGCTTTGAAGAAGCACATGCATAGCCAAAGGGAACACAAAATATTTTGTATATGTGTATGAGGCAAAAATATGATAACAACAGTGCAATAGAGATGTACATGTGGGCTTATGATAGTGTGTAACTGTACTAGTTTCAAAACACTGGGTATGCAGTGAATAAAACATGGGTTTCTGGATTAGAGGGCTGGGATTCTGGGACGCTGTAGGCATTGACACGTATCGATGAAGTGTCTGATATGATATGCACATTTAATAAAATCTCTCCAGCTGTGAGCCTCCTGCTCCCCTCTGACCATCTGCGTATTTGCTTGAATCATTTTTGTTTCCTTAATTTTGAAGAAATCTCAGGATTTTAAATTCCATGAAAAGGGAGGCTTTGTTTTAAACCTCCTCTCTCAGCCTTTCCCCTGTGCCTCCCTGTCTCTGAAAGCTGGGCAATATATTACATAAAGGTCACTGAGAAATAGGATGGGAAAGTGCTAGTACTGCTTCTGTGCTTTTAGAGGCAAATGTCTCAAATGCCCAGTGAAAAAGGTTGTTGAAATTGCTGCTCTAATGTATCTCCAAAATACTAAAAATGCTGAAGATATGAGGAAGGATGGTCCTTAACTGTAACATACACCAACATTCTGGGAGTATTCCTGCTTGGACGCCTGATAAATTAGCTAGTTAGCTGCTCCTTATCTTAATCTTACCTAATACTAATTATAGCAGCCTGGTCCCTGTAGGGACTGGGGATTTGTGGTAGGAGCAACTACACAAGAACAAAAACGTGGAAACCAAAGACTTAGCGATGTAATTAAAAGCAATCTGCTGCCATTCCTCCTCCAAAAGAGGCCATCGGAGGTGCGGGATGGGGAGGACGGTGGGGCTGTATGAGGTTCAGAGGGGCTGGGTTCTTCTGGGGGCAGGCAGGGGTCTGCGGGCGCTACGAGGGTCCTGTCAGCCCGCAGGGCTTTATGCCAGAGCTGTGCCAGTTTGCTGGGATTAAAACCTTAAAAATGGTGTCAGGGGGCCACTGTGGAACAGAGGCAGCATGTGTCCATGCCCAGGGCGAGCGGGTCGGGAGCCAGTGGGGAGGGGGAGCTGTCTGGCACGGTGCGTGAATCACCCGTGCTTGGCCTTTGCTGTTCCACCTGGGCGCTGGCCAAGCCACCCAGCCATTTGCTCTGAGGTGATCTGACGAGACCGTGGTGTGAAGAGGGCAGGCCAGCTGCCAGCAGCTGGAGACTCCTTTCTCTGCAGATGCCCGTCCTGGTCCTGCTCCTGAGGACAGGTGGCAGCTTGGCCCCCGCTGGCTGTGTCACCGTCCCACAGGTGCTGCCGCTGCAGAGGTCTGCCTGGTTTTGTGGGCCAGCAGCCATCTGCACCCTCATTTTGTGTGGTGACAGCAGTGTCTCACAGTGGGGCTTTGCCTGGCCCACATTGAGCCCCAAAGCTGAGAAGGTTGCCCCTTGTAGAATCCCACTGCCACCATAGAATCATAGAATGGTTAGAGTTAGAAAGGACCTTAAAGATCATCGAGTTCCAACCCCCCTGCCATGGGCAGGGACACCTCCCACTAGAGCAGGTTGCTCAAAGCCCTATGAAGCCTGCCCTTAAATACTTCCAGGGATGGGGCATCCACAACCTCCCTGGGCAGCCTATTCCAGTGCCTCACCACCCTCACAGTAAAGAATTTTTTCCTAATATCCAATTTAAATCTCCCCTCTTCCAGTTTAACACCATTACCCCTTGTCCTGTCACTACACTTCCTGACAAAGAGTCCCTCTCCTGCTCTCCTGTAGCTCCCTTCAGATACTGGAAGGCTGCTAGAAGGTCTTCCTGGAGCCTTCTCTTCTCCAGGCTGAACAGCCCCAGCTCTCTCAGACTGTCTTCGTAGGAGAGGTGCTCCATCCCTCTAATCATCTTTGTGGCCCTCCGTTGGACTCGTTCTAACAGTTCTATGTCCTTCCAGCCTTTGACCCCACACTGTTAACCCCTCTCCCTCCAAGCCTTAGCCCTCACCACGACTTTCCTCCATCGCCCAGTTATAACCAGTATATATACAGGCCAGTTATACCAACACAGCCAGGGCTGCTGCTGTGCCCATCTGTCCCCTGGAAATGTTTACCACTGCTTTTTCTCCCTGCAAATGTGCTCCCAGCAACCTGTACTGCAATGCAATTTACTTCTCTCATCAAGATAGCTGCACACCCCAGCTCTTATTAATCACACTGCCTGCAGCCATTTGCCGAGGTGGCTGCTGTGTGCGTGGAGGGGGAGCTGCTCTCCTCCCCAAACCACTCGCACTGATGGCAGGCTGGGCTGCTCCGGCACGCCATGAAACGCCTGGATGCACTGAAGGGCTCTCAGTCAGTGCCTGGAGAAAGTACCTGGGGATTTGCTGGCTTTGGACAGCCCTTGTGTGCTCCTTGAGGCAGAGACCCAGGCAGGCTGCCAATGGTTCTGTCACGGTCACACTGCGTGGTCCGCAGAGGAAATTCAGCAAGATAGCAAAGGTACAACTGCAAACTGACAACAAACACTGGAAAACAAGTACAACCTCACAATGTGGATCCCAATGCATTGCGATGCAGGTTGGGTGGGAGAATTTGATGTTTTTTTTTTCTCTATCTTTTCACCCCAACTCATCCCAAACTCTAAACACTTAAAGATGTGAATCTCATTCTTCTGCACGGAGCATGTAACAGATCAGATGGTCCCTCCTGTGTACCATGATGCCTTTGGCAGGACAGGTGGGCACCAGGGAGGGTTTTACATCACATTGCACAGAGTGATGTGTTCTCCCTAATGCCTCTCGTTGCCAACAAAAATGCTTTGGGGGATGCTGAGAAGAAAAACAACTTGACTCTTTGCCTGCATCGCTCATGGTTTAATTCTGTTTGCCAGGGAAACAAATTTTTCTTACTGGGTGAAATCCACCTCTATGGCAAGGTGCAAGCGAGCGTCTCATCATGTTGCTCAGGTAGTACCCAGGAGTGAATGATCTGCTTGGTGAATATAAAAAGAGACTTTCTAAAATGCTGCATATTGAGCTGTAGGACAGAATTTATTTCCCTAAATTTAAGGTGAGTCTGTGGTATTGAAGATGTCAGGGACAATGATACACGGCCAGAAGTTCACAAAGTGAGAAAGAGCACAAGAGACAGTCATTTAGTTTAATGTGTTTAATTTGTGGTATGACAATGTATTTCATTATCCACAGACATAGTCCACATAGGTTAGAAATCCCCCGAGGACAAGATAAATCAGGAGACTGCTTAAATGTCAACCTTGGGGACATCCACAAAGTGAGGCAACCGGTAATTCCTGGGGAATGCAGCAAAAAGAAAAGTATAAACTTCTCAGATTCTGAGTAGTCACTTGGCATCCCTTCCCAACTGATAGCACTGTGAGGATGGCAAGGCACGAAGAGGGTTAGAGGAGCAAACTTCAGTAGAAGACAACATTGAAATGCCTTGAGTCAGTGCTGAAAAGTTCATTTGTCCTTACTGATGTGTGCTGCCAGGACTCTGCTGTGGTGTGCTCTATCATACCACCTCCTACTTGAATGTGAAATAGTAGGTTTCAACAGGCAGCCTCTTTCTTCATGGGACGTTACTCCATTTCAGCGGCTTTATATCGCTATGTGCTGTGGAATTTCTGAAATGTTCTGGGGGACAAGTGATGACTGCTTGGAGCTGATTATGGATGAGCAGGAAAAGAACAGCTCTTTATGTTCAACTTTGCTTCTGGGACAGTTTTGGGTGTGAAGAAGTAGCAGGATTGCCTTTTTCCTGAAGCGCCCTTAGGAGCGTCAAGCAGCAGGCTGCCTTCCCATGACACATACTAAGGCACGTTACAACAGGGTTTGTCGGTTATGTCACACAGTGTGATGTGGTGTGGTAATGCAGCGTGACATCAAGACGAAATGCAAGACCCTGTGTCAAAGAGTCTGCTTTCAAAACATAGCCTGTTCCTAACCATCCCACGGTGAAAGAAACTTTTTACCCAGATGCCACATGCTCTCTGGTTGGTCTGCCCCCGTTAGGGTTGTATCTCTAGAGCTTATTTGCCATGGCTGAGCAGGAGCTGTGGAGGGATCAAAAAAACACAGGGAAAAGATACTGCAGTTTTGCTGCTTCCCCCCATCTCTCCTTTAACCATGTCACTTTAAGAAGAATAGAAATGCGTTAGCAGCTCTGAATAGATTGTTGGGCTTTTCTGAACACTCTGCTGGTCCCAAAGTTGTTGCTCCAAATTCACCGGATTTAGACAGAAAACACATGTCAAAGTCTAATGCTTATGAAAAAATGCCCTTAAGTCTCCAGGGAGTATAGCACAAGTTATTCTCCCTGTGCTGCACTGGTGATGGCCCTCAGCTCTGTCCTGGAGGTATTTACCTCTGTGGGTAGGACTGTGGTGTTAATTATAATGCCTCAGGAAATTAAGTAATTGTGTAATATTTTAAGGAACAGTGCCCCTCGACCCAATAACCACTTTCCATTTCATCTTGTTACCTGTTCCAGGCAGGATCCAGCACTTACGTTTGTGTCTGAAGTACACAATATAATCATGCCCTGAACCTAATTGTCCTGCCTGACTGCATGCATTTATGTCCACGCATTTAATGGATAATAGTTTATTTACCTGTTTCTAATGACCTCATTTGTAGCTGGCTCCATTGCTTTCAAGGGTGATGTATGGAGACAGCAATATCAATATTACTTCTACAAAACAAACACAGATAGTGCAGAAAGGTGCTGAACTTTTGTGAGTAGAGGTACACCTAGAGACCTCATGATCTATAAGGATGGAGATAGACATGAAAGAAGGATTTAAATGTCTAATTGCCAGCTTAGACACTCAAAACATATATCTTTTTATTATTATTACTATTTTAATTTTTTTTTTTTAATTTTTATTTCTAGGTATTGCCATTTCTGCCAGGAATTTCTCTCTGTTGCTTCATCACTTCTACATATGCATTCCTGGATAATTCTGTGGAGAAAGCAAGTCATGGTTTGCTTCTTCATTAATGAGATTCACAAGGTGGGTGTACTCCCACCTGTCTTGCTGTGATGGTCCGGTCTGACTCTGGAAAGAACATACGACACCAAACCCCTCATATCTGGAGAGGATGAGAGTGTTGGAGAGCACTTATGGCATGTGGGAGAGGGCTCACATCTGCTTTTGGCTGGCGGTAGAGTGCTGGAGCATGTATGCAGCTCCATGTCAGTTGGGACTTTGTGAATCATTATGAATGCCTCTGGGTGGTGGGCTTCTGTTTTACATTAAAATACATTATTCTCAGCAGGGACTGGCATGTGACTCTCCCAGATGTTGGTATTGGGCTCTTAGTGCACCAACCTTTTAATTATAATCATGATGAACTCCGAGAAAGACTTCAGCACTGAAGTCTCACCTCTAGAGAAGAGCAAGCTCAGACATAAATGAACTCATCTACTCATTTCCAACAAATTAGAAGGTACATAAAGCTAGCAGGTACCAGATTTTCATCAACAAATTTCTGTCAGTCCCTAATGTCTCTGCTTCTAGGCATGTCTGCTTCATTTTTGCTTCTGCTTTGAGCAGAAGAGTGCCTACACCCCTCCATGTCCCACAATCCCTCCTGCTCATATTTGTCACCTAGGGCCTGAGCCAAAAGGCAGCCCAGTGCACACATACAAAATCAGAACTTCCCCCTAAAAGTTACATCTGGATATTCCCATGGTGAAGATACTCAGCCAGAATATGGGGGACACGACCTCCAGCTCTTTCTCTACAGAGGAGGTCTGAACCCACATCTCCCAACAAGCAGGTTAGAAGGTGTCTCAGGGTGGGACATTCTCCATCCTGTAGCTGTGTGTGGTCCCTGCAGCATGGGGTGGGTGGCCATGGGGCCTGGAAGGAGGCTGAGGTTCTCGCACCGCATGAAATCTCGCTTTTTGGGGGAGATGTGGCCACAGCGGCCGGGGCGGGTGTGAGTGCGGAGCGGGGCCCGACACGTGGTGGCGCTGCAGAGCTGGCTCCGCCGCAGAGGCAGCCCCGGGCCGGGCGGGCGGCTGGGCTGGCGGCGGGGGGCTCCCCCCTGGAGACCTGCTCCTCCGGAGAAGACCTTGCGACGCTGCTGCCGCAGGGCTGGAGCAGGTCACCTGGGGAGGGTGGACTCTCAGGGAAGCCACAGTAAAAGCGCAAGTGCCCTGGCGATGGCCAGGCTTTCTCAAGCCAACCCTTTAATAAGAGGAACTGGAAGAGAGGGTGGACCGAATTCCTGATGCACAGATTAGACTTGCTTATTTTCTTCTATGTAAACACACAGAGAACTATCAGACGTCTTGCTATTGTTTTCCCATCCAACAGAAAAGTATGTGTGACTCCACATTCCTCAAAGCCTCTTGAGAGATGGTGAAGGTGACTGAGGAGGGTAATTTTACTTTCCTGGAGCTGCTTGTGGGTGGGAGCTCACACTGTAGCTTTACTTGGCCACAAGGACCTGTAAGCTGACTAAGCAGAGGCATCAGAAATCCTAAAGAAAGAATTTCTCTGGGAAACGCACTGGGAAAGTGCTCCTGTGATGTGGGCAATAAATGACCCTCTGAGAGCAAGTGACATTGGGCTTTGCACTGTGGGGTTTGGCTTTTTCATGCAAGGGAAACTTGGGAGCTGCAGTCAGAAGCAGGAGTGGTTTGGGGCTGCTAGACTTTCTGGGATGACATAGTTAGGACTAAGTGGCCAGTCATGCTCTCTTTTGTCTGACAAAAGAGATAAATAAGATGATACGTTTTCTGAGGAAGCAATTTCAGAGAAATTCTTTCTTAAGGATTTCTGATGCCTTTGCTTAGTCAGCTTAGAGGTCCTTGTTGCTAACTAAATAAATGTTGGGTAGAATGGTACAGTGGTCCAGTTGCTGGGTCAGGTTTTGATGAAGGATGTCAGGAGGAAGCCATTTACTAACGCTTGTAGAAAGGAAGCTTATTTGGGAGGTTAATTTGGGAATATCTCAACCTCGGTGTGTTGGGGGAATGGGGATGGGGTTGTTTGTGTTTTTTAATATTAGGCAGGACTGAAAGTCTATTGAGTGGAAAGAACTCATACTCTAGTAAAACTACCAGGTTCTTTAACCACCAAGGAATGTGAGAAAATAACCAAATAGCAATATAACATAAAGTGAGTTGCTTTTTTAAAATGGGCCTAGTTTGTGTCTATCATGTAGAAAAATCATAATCAAAATAGAAAGCTTCTGTGCCAGTGAACCTGAGATTTGATGTTATGACTTCAATTTTGTAAGATGTGGAAATATGAAGAGAAATATGTATCTAAACCAGAGTGTGTTAATCCCAGTGGTGTCTATAGTGGGAGAATACATCATACTCTGTCCTTTTCAAATCCTATGAGACAACCATCTCCCAAGAAACTTTCCCAAAACAATCCGACTGGCTCTTTTCACAGTGGTCACTGAGCACTTATCGGGTACCTCCTTGGGAAAGCAGGGGTTTCTGCTGGATTAAATCTGGCAAACTAAAGCTCCAGTCCTCTGAATTGCTTAATCCTCTCCTTTTTACAATCTAAACAGGAAAAAAAAAATAAATCTACAAAACCCAAAAGAAAAGCATCAACCATATATTTTAAAAACATTGTCAGGGTTTCCTACCAACCATAACACTATCTGGTTATTAGTTTTACAGTGGCTCAGATTTGACCTCAATGCAGAGAATTAGCACCACTTGAATGGGCGAATTTTAGTCTGTATAATTTTATTATTCCTCTGACTATCGCAATCAAGGACATTAGCATACAGGGCACATTTTGAAGAGGTTATTACTGAGCACTCATCATTTGCTTAAATCCTCAGATCTTTTTCATGTAACTATAGAGAGAACACTTTCATGAGCTTGAAGACTTTTTCTTCTGGCTGTTTTTCATTTCCAAGGAAACAAATAAGAATGACTTTGAAGAGCTGATTAGCCTATGAGCTAATTTATGGATTTTTCATAGTCTAGTTCTTTTGAGCCTCTTGCATGGAACTGATTTTTGTTTGGAGTAAGACTGGATTTTAGTCAATACAGACAGGATTTTTAAAGTAGCTTAGCACTGGCTGCTGCGTTCTCAAGTTTAATGGGAATTTTGCTGCTAATATTAATGAAAACAACAGTGAGGGCTCTTGAAAATCCGATTTTTCCTGCTTGCTGAACCCTGTGTGTTCGCATAGGAGATTTATTTAAAGCTCTTTTTATGAAAGAACAGACCTTGTTCCATCAACAATAAGTTAGCACTAAGATATTTGATGGCAAAATCTAGGCCAGGATATTCAGGAAAAATGCTTTGCACTGAGGAGGGTGGAGAGGGAAGAACTGTGCTGAGACAGTCTGGAAAAGTCCGGAGTCCTTGGTTTCTGCAGGTGAACACAGGCAGAAGCGTCCAAAGGCTGATGTGTGGGATGTGTCACAGCCTCTGCTCATGGTGGCACTTAACGGGATTCTCAGATTTGTCATTCTGGGGTATATTTAAGTATGCAGCATCATTAGAAGACAGCTAGGACCAGGCCTCTTATGAAAAGCATTTAGAGGAAGCTTGTTGGTACTGTCTAGGAGTTGGCTAGTGAATATTGCAAATACACTTATGCAGTGTTACTCTGGTGCTCAGGAACTTTCCGTTCCTCTTGACTGAATCTAAGAAATAAATTTATATAATTAGGTGGTTTTCTTCAATATTTAATGTTGTTGTTGTCGGTAGGTTTGGTGTTTTTTTTTTTTGTTGGTTTTTTTTGTTTGTTTGTTTGTTTGTTTGTTTGTTTTGTTTTGTTTTGTTTTTTTTTCCAAAGAGAAGGTTGGTTTGGGAATCTTCACTCTAGGAAAAGCTCCTGACTGACAATCCTGGGAGCATATAGGTGTGTCCTTCTGACATGGGATCAGACAGAAATGTCTCGTTTAAAACATCTTGCATTCAATTAATTGCTGCTGAACATAGAGCATCACCCATTGAAACCTCGCCTGGGTCCCTGGCAGACTGCCTTGCCTTTGAAAGCTTCCTGCCTTCGTGAGAGAGATCATGGGGTTGTCCAACAAAATTTTTGCCTGAACACTTACAAGAATCTGAACATTGGATGGCATTTTAGGTGTCCCCTTCCCTGTTTTTTCCCTGTTCCCTTCTTGAGGATACTAGCAAAGAGGGCAATCAAGGGCTCATTAGAGAAGAAAACATGTGTTGTTCTTTGTTCTTAATGTATTTAGCCCTGTCATTTTACTTTTAATGCTGTATGTAGAATATAGTATTCTAAAAAACTGTGTGTAGCTCAGAGACTGTAAGAAAAACTGTCCTAGTCCTACCACTGAGTGACTGGATGGCCTTAAATAATTTGGTCCCTACTTTCTCATCTGCAAAACTGGAAAACTAATTATTTACTGACCTTGCAGGTCTGATGCAAGATGGCCCTCTTCCCTGTGCTCTGTTCAGATAAAGCACCGTGTTCTGGCTGGCAGCTTGCTGTCTCATTGCAGCCCTAGGGTACTTTTACCCTCTTTTTCTCCTCTTGCATGTGGACAGTTGTTTGAGGTTCTTACACAGCATCAGTTGCTGCCCTTTATTCCGGTGGCAGCACTTTGCCCTGCCGGCCATGGTATTAGCTTTTTCCTTTGGTTTGTCTTAGCAAGCCCAGGAGGGGGAATTTGTGTTTGTTTGCCTGGCTAAGGGTAATGAAATGGATCTGTAGCCTGTAAATGCCAAAGACCTCAAAAATTACAAAAAACGCAGGAGAATAAAATGCATGATTTTAAGATGAGCAAAATGTGGGGCAAAGGAAACATCCTTCATGGTTTTTGGTTTCCTTAAGAATCCTGGTATATCAGAAGCACAGGCTATAATACAGAGAGTGAAGCAGAGTCAGCCGAACAGATAAACTGATGTTATGGATCCAGGACAAGATATATCTGATTATCCTTTGCAGCTTAACTGATAGAGTTTGCTCTATTTATGGCTGAGATGTTCTGTGATCTTACAGGAAATTGCTTCCTGTACACACCATTCTTAATAGATTTTTAAATTCATGGCTGCTCTAGGAAAGTGGATTATAATACAACAGATTATGCATTTTTCCCCAGCTTTTAAAGAGCAGCCTTAATGATGGTTATTGTTGATGAGGGCATTACAGAGTGTTTGTGTAGCAACCACCTTGAATAGCTTAGTGTTGAAAGCTTTAATTTTCCATTTAATAATAGTGAAACTAGTTAATACTAATTTTATACAATCACTTCCTAAGCTTCTTAGAAAGCATGCAGTCATGGATTTAGTCTGTGCCATGGGGGAATGCCATACATCATGAGGCTCAAAAAACCCCAGAGTTATTAGAGCTATGTGTAATATTTTACATCCCGCCTCAGATCCACTTTTTAAGGCCTCTGATTCACGGGCAATGATGACTTCCCTGGAGATGGCTGCAGTGATTCCTGCCACCGGCTGTCTGCCCCACCTCTCTCTCGGAAGCTTTTCATTTATGCTGCGAAGGTGTCTCAGCTTTCTGGGAGGCAGCTGTTGAACCAGCACAGTTTGCAGACCAGTAATACTGACAGAAAAACTGGCACTAGCTTTGGCTTTCCTTAATATACCAAGGTGTAATTTGCAGTGGTTCAATTACTGCCACACTAGCAGCTAAGCTGTCTTGGAGCAGGGGCAGGGCTCAGAGGTGAAGGTGGGAACCCCTACAGCCATCTGCTGCCATCCCTATTCATCAACCAGATACCCAGATCTGGGTTGGGGTTTGTAAACATGCATGGCCGTTCCTGCATCTATTCAACCAGCTCTTTTCTTCCCACCTTGCCCCACAAGACCCTGCAGGGGACTATGGTCTTGCTGCATCCCATGGGAATTTCCATGGGTAGGAGGCAGATCCGCCTTTGGGCCTGGGACCCCCTGGAGCACTGGGGCCTTGGAAGGAATGAAACACTTTCTTGCATGGTACTGGTACAGGACCAACCTCTACACGTGTCTCACTAAAACCTGCTTTTGAGGTTTCTGTGGTAACTTCTTCAAAAGCAAATGTCAGAGGGTAATACTGGGTTGGGGATTTCACAATTCACTCTTACCTAAGATGCCCAGCCAAGGGGCAGAGTCAATACCGTGTTATTTAACCAACTTATGTGGGACATACCAGCCTGTTACCGGTTCACAGGAAAGCCTCCCCCTCCCATGGCCGTCTCGCTGCATGTACCAATAATCAACACCCAAGACTGCTTTGCTGCTGAAAATCACTCACATTTTTTCCCTGCCAGTCACTCATGGGCTGATGATCCTTTGTGAACAGCTTGTGCTTTCGGTCTGCATTTGGTTTCAACAGCAGGACAGAGCACCACATTTGCCATCCAGTCAGACAATAGCTCACAGCTTCTTTTAGAAAAAAAGGGAAAAAAAGTGGGGAATGAAGCCCAGTTCTGAGGGTTTCAACAGCTCCTGCTTTTCATTGGATGTGTCCTTTTCCTCTCTTTTCAGGGAGATTTTTTGAGAAGTGTGGCTGATGTCCTAGTTGTGTCCTTCAGACCAAGGACTAAAAATTGTTTATGTGGGAAGAACAGGCCAGGGTTGTACTTGGTTATGGTAACCAGCCCTATCAGCCCCAGTTACTGGCCTCCATAGGGCAGAGTCTGTTGGAGGGTCAGTATACTCCTCCTATGATGTGCAACCAGTCTGAGCCCTCCATTGTCTCTGAGCAGGGGCAGATCAGAATAGTGAGGAGAGGAGCAGGGCAGAGGTGGGATACCTAAGTCATTGGAGTGGGCTGAGAGGGGATGTGCAAGTAGAGTGGTGTTCTGGCAGAATAAGGCAGTGAGACCTTTCTAGGGCTGGTTGCTGAAAGTAGTAAGAGCTGTTCTGGTGTCAAGGCTGGGGGACAGGGGTTGTGGGGATGGAGAAGCTACAGTGGGAAGTCTAAATCATGGGGACTGCAAGGTCCCTGTGTCAAACATGACACTGAAACAGGACAAACAGGGGGCTTAAAGAGTAAGGTACCCTGTCTCAGGCTGTGTTTAAATTCTCTGTGGGGCACCCTTGCTTCTTCCCAAAGCCTCGGCTCTTCTTGGCTTTGAAGCAGGATGCACAACACAAAAGCCTACCAAGAAGTTCCCATCCTTTTTTTTTTTTTTTTTTTTTTCCTGCAGGAAGCAGAGCAGTCCTAGTTGCATATTCAGTAGTAATTTACATGGTTTTGGTTAGTTACACAAGATCTGTGGAGTTTCTCTTCCCCTAACTTGAATGTCTTGCACAACTAGTCAGCATAGTGTGAATTGTCAGTGTGAATTGTCAGCCCTACAATCAGGACTACCAACTGCAGTTTGCCCTGACAAAGGAGACAGCAGAAACACAGGGGGGTTGAGAACAGGCAACAAAAATAATTAAGCACGGACAGACTTCCCTCAGGAAGAAACTGAAAAGAATAGGACTACTTTGTTAGAGAGCAGATGACTAAGAGCTATACAAATTAATGAATGGGACAGAGAAAGTCGGGGGGGTGGTGGTGTTCCTGTTTACCCTCTTAAGCTATAAAAGAACAAGGCAATGTTCAATTAAAAGGGAAGCAAAAAGTATCAGGTGACAAAACCCACTTTGCATAGGATGGGATTGAGTTGCATTTGAGGAGTCTGTCTCACTATGGAGTGTGGATGTAGCATGGAGGACTGCACAGCTTGTGGGCACTTAAGCTGATGAATCTCAGTGTTTTGTTTTTTTTTAGGAAATATTTGTTTAAATGGGAAATGAGGGTTAAAATAAGTGATGTTATGCATTTGAAAGCATTAAGATTTCATTTTCTAACTTCTGGTTTCATGAATGCAGTGTGAAAGTTTCCTTTGTGGACAAATATGTATTTTTTGAACATCTTTCTCCATAGCAGCAGAGTGCATTTTATTGGTTCCAGCAGCCTTCTTCTGTCACTGACAGTTATATAGTAATTCAAGACAACATTTTCTTTTGTGCTAATTTCCTGCTATTAGCCTCCTTGTATTGGATGTCCGATTATTGGCTCCCTTGCTCACAGCAGGTATAAGCAGTTCCATTACAGGGACTGGGAGCAGAAGCTGTAAGAACACAATGAAAGGCTGATAAACACTCAAAAGAAAGACTTTCTCTCCCACAAAGAGCTAGTATGCAGAAAACTAGAGGCAAAGGATGAAAATGATGAAAAGCTTCTAACTTCTTAGTTAATATTATAATCATGCTTAGAGTGATAGGTTGAAACTAGAGCTGTACTGGAAACTTCAGATACATGGGAATGCTGTGTCCCGGGGATCTAAAATGATACCTAAAACTCATCTGAAATGCTGGGTCTCAGTAATCAGCTCATCTTAGATGCAGCAGGTGATATCAAGGCTCTCCATTACCTGAATCAACTAGAATTTGAATTCTTTGAGTTATTTTCCAGTGTCTTGCACAAACATGATCTGATGCCTAAAGGCTCCAATTAGGAAAGGGAGCACAAAATGAGCTACTCACCTTGTTGAGATGCTCAGCTACCAGAGTAAATACAGGTGAGGTAGAAACAAACTGATTACTAACTACAGGGGAAGATAAAGAACTTGTCAGAACTGGACTAGTGCCCAGACCAGCCTCAGTAATGAGAGAGGGTAGGTTTTCCTTGCTTGTGTAGTGGTCACATACTGACATATAATCACCACAGAAACTCACTGTGTGCTCGCAGGGCTCTAGGACAGTTCTTGTGGGACCAGAGGTCATGCCCCAAGTGGGTTACAAGTGGCGTCCTGACTCAACAGATACTAAACTGTTTGGATTAATATTTAGAGTCATGAGAATGTCAGAAACTGAGTTATAACAGGGAAGTGTTTGAGAACTGCTGTGTGAAGAGCTTTGCCCTGTAAGATGTTGCATACCTGGCATACCTGTCCTAGCAAAGTCAATGAAGACATACCTCTGCACTGAGTTGAGCATGTGCTTAAGTGCTTTGCAGGCTCATTGCCAGCACACATAGCTGAGACTCAAGTCCTGGGGAGTTTTTGATGCTTCCTACCCCTCCACATTTAAAAATCTTTGCATCTTTGGATTCAGTGAAGAAAAACATTATCCAAAAAGTTCTATATGAAAACATGTTTTCCAATAAACAGGAACAACCAATATCGACATTTGCAGTGGTCTGGATGTTTCAGACAGCTTAGAAGATTATAAAGCAGTACACCATGCTATAGCCTGGAGCATCCTGACATTAGAAGAGGGTGAAGAGCTGGGCGGAAATGTCAGGGATATATTCTCTCCCTACATTTTCAATGGAGTTATAATGAAAGTGGTATTTGGCTTAAAGTTGCTGAAGACTATACTTTTGGAGTAGCTGCCTGAATTTTGAAATAAGTGGCTTGACTTTAAGATACTCTGGTCCTAACGGTTCTATCTGGAAGGTAGGGCATGTTTTGTGATTTTTAGGATCAGACGGGTCAGGCAGATGATCTCATCTGGCTACTTGAAATGAGCCGTAACATTTTATGCTGTAATTCTTTCAGCTGAAGGAATTCTTTTTTTTTGTGTGAGCAAACATGGCAGGGCTCAACAATACGTGCTAGTTTTTCACTTCCTTAATGTTAACAGGACAGTTAACAGCACTGATTCTCTTGATGATAAGATTAAAACCAAGGATTTACTTCTTGCCCGCTATTTCTCTTCCTGGTGCATACAGGCAATGTCCAGCTTTATTATGTTTTCTTCTATCAATGATATACTTTTTCAGTTTCCATGCTAAGTCCTTCATGTAAACTCTTCCTACCTTATTGCTTCCTGCAGCCTCTATGCCCAGCGCAATTGCTGTATCCTTTCCCTACTGTAAAGCCCACAAAAAGCAGTCAACAAAACAGACTGGCTATCTTTGGACTCCACCATAATCAGCACTGCTGATTCACACAGCTGGTAAGGGACCCAACCAGGGAAAGCGCCCTACTGGACCTGCTGCTTGTTAATAGAGAAAGTCTTGTGTGGGATGTAAAAGTTGGAGGTTGACTTGGGCAAAGTGATCATGAAAACAGAGTTTTCAATTCTTGGAGAAGCTAGGTGAGGAGCCAGCAGAATCACCACCTTGGACTTCTGAAGGGCAGACTTCGTCCTGTTTAGGAGCATGGTTGAGAATGTCCCTTGGTAGACAGTCCTGAAGGGCATAGGTGCCCAGGAGGGCTGGTCACATTTCAAGAAGGAACTCTTAAAAGCACAGGAGAAGACAATCCCCAGGTCCCGAAAAATGATCTGTCAGGGAAGACCAGCCTGGCCAAATAGAGAGTTTTGGCTGGATCTCAGGAATAAAAGGAAAGTTTCATGGTCCTTGGAAAAGGGGGTTGGCAACTTATGAGGAATACCAAGATGTAGTGAAGCTATGCAGGAGGAAAATTAAAAGGGCCATAGCTCAGGCAGAACTCAACTTGGCCTCTACAGTTAAAGAACAAGAAGAGGTTCTTTCAGTCCATCAATAGAAAAAGGAAGACGAGGGAAAATGTAGGCCCACTGATGAATGAAGTGGGAGCCTTAGTGGTGGAAGACACAGAGAAGGTGGAGCTACTGAATGTCGCCTTTGCTTTGGTCTTCACTGCTAAAGCTGTCTCTCATGAATCCTGGAGATACCTACCTTGACTTCAGCAAGGCTTTTGGCACTGTTTCCCCTAATATCCTCATTAGGAAACTGAGAGAGTGTGGACTAGCTGAGGAGGCACTGAGGTGGATTGACAGCTGGCTGTGTGGCAGAACTGAGAGGGTTATAATTCATAGTGCAGGGTCAAGTTGGAGGCCTGTAACCATTGGTGTCCCCCCAAGGGTCAACACTCAGTCCAGACTTGTTCAATATATTCATCAATGATCTGGACAAGGGGACAGAGTGTATGCTCAGGAATTTTGCTGGGGATACCCAACTGGAAGAGCCGCTGATGCTCCAGAGGGCTGTGCCGCCATCCAGTGTGACCTGGACAGGCTGGAGAGCTGGGCAGAGAAAAACCTAATGAGGTTCAACGAGCAAGTGTAGGGTCCTGCACCTGTGGAGGAAGAATGCCAGACACCAATACAGATTAGAGGAGGCCCTGCTGGAAAGCACTTCTGAGGAGAAGGATCTGGTGGTCCTGGTAAACTACTCATGGCCAACAATGTGCCTTTGTCACCAAGAGGGCCAAGGAAATCCTAGGCTGCATAGGGAATAGTGTGGCCAGTAGGTCAAGGGAGGTCATTCTCCCCCTCTGCTCTGCACTGGTGAGGCCACAACTGGAATACTTCATCCAGTTCTGGGCTCCTCAGTTCAAGAGAGAAAGGGAACTACTGGAGAGAATCCAGCGTTGGGCAACAAAGATGACTGAGGGATTGGAGTATCTCTGTTATGAGGAAAGGCTGAGAGAGATGGGACTCTTGAGCCTGGAGAAGAGAAGGCTGAGGGAAGACCTTATTAATGCTTACAAGTATCTGAAGGGTGGGTTGAAGAAGGATGGAGCCAGACTCTTTTCAGTGGTTCCCAGTGACAGGATGAAAGGCAACGGGTGCGAGCTGGAACATAGGAAGTTTCATTCCAATATGAGGAAAAACTTCTTTACCATGAAGGTGCCAGAGCCCTGGCAGAGGCTGCCCAGGGAGGTTGTGGAGTCCCCTTCTCTGGAGATTTTCAAGCTCTGGCTGGATACAGTCCTGAGTGATGTGCTCTGGGTAACTCTGCTTTAGCAGGAGAGTTGGACTGGATGTTCTCTAGAGGTTCCTTCCAGCTCACAATTCTGTGATTCCATGATAAAACCAGAAGAACTAGGTGAAAAACAGGTGAAATTGTACTAGGAAGTTCAGTTGGAGTAGAAGACCACAAAGAAGATTTCTTCAGTTAATATTTGATTAGGTTACTTGTTTTTGGTGAAGGACAGAGGCTTGTTGAGTTATATGCTTATTTTCTATCATGCAGCTTAATTAATCCTTCAAAACCACAAGCGATTTTCTGTTTGTTTGCATGCTGATGTTCAACTAAGCAGCAACCTCATTTGTTGATCTGACTACTACAGCTTCTAAGCGCTGCTCCTATGTGTCTCATATTGTATTTTCAAAATTACTTGCATGTAATTTGGAGTCTCCTCAATTTTCTAACAGATCTACTTTAATCAAAACCCTTGCCATGAAATTGAAATGAGTCCACTGCGCTGACCAGAGGAAAAAATCCTACAGAGTTGTAAGACATTCCTCCTGGTTGCAAAATTAGCATCCCTTTTGATGATTTTTGTCATTTCATGTAGCATATCTGGCACGTATCTCAGAAATCTGACATAACAAAGATTCTAATATGTACCTGGATTTAGATGACAGCCATGATTTTGTTAGTACAAACTGTGCTCACAAGCAGAAATATATCCTAAGATTTTCTGGGATGTGTTTTTGAGTGCTTGAATTCACAGCATGTTTCCAATTTTCTGCTGTATGCTGAAAAATCAGGACTTGCCACTAAAAGAAGAAGATGACATTTTGAATGGCGGTATAGGGAAATGTGTCGCAGCAGACAGATCTTGTAACAAAAAGACCTCAGTGCTGAAAAGCATGCTCAGTGCTGAATCTGTAGGTTCACCTTGTGGTTATCTACCTTGTTGCTGCCCTGATTATGCATCATGAAAGTGTAAGTTCTGCCTAAAATTTTCTAGAATCATAGAATACTAGGTTGGAATTTGATTCTTTTTCTCCAATTGTGGTTATCACATTGCCGTATAGCTACTCCAGAATTTGTGAAATGAAGGAATGAAGGGAACTGTGGTTTTTTTTTGTGTGGACAATTGAGGTTTATTGTTATAATTCAAAACCTTTGTCCATTAGTAATCTGAATCTCCTATTTACATTTAACTCTTGAAAGCACCAATCACACTGAGTACAAAGGCAGAGGTGATGATCTTCACCTCGGATATTTCTCATACCGAGCAACCTGTGTGAAAGCATTTGAGTTGAGCAGTATAAATCGGATCATGGAACGAGAAAAGAGTTGTGATGGCTGTGATTCCAACTGCAAGGTTTAGTCTTGATGTGTGACTAAGTCATCATTGGGTGTGTGATGGAAGGTACATGAATGTGTGTTACAGAGAATGCTTTTAAGTATGGCCTAGTCAATGTTGAATCTTTTGTATTAAGTCAATGGGAAGGAGAAATTGGGGTGAGACTTCTTCTTACTCCCCATAGTGATTAGAGAAGACAGGGGTGTTTAACTTTTGGAGTGAAGTGAAGGGGAAGGAATCCCACTCACAGGGACTAGCTGCCTGTCATGCAAACCTGACAGATACAGCAGCATCAGCACTGTCAGATCTGCTGAAAGCAAAGATGCAGTATTGCAATGTGAGGATTTTGCTTATCTGGAGTATTTCTCAGAGCTGTAATAACTTATTGCAGCCCACAGTAACAAACTGCTCTTTTCTGAGGAAATCTGAGCTTGTGCAATTTACTTCTAACAGAAAGTGTATTCAAGGTTGAGACAGTGCAGACTTCTCATGCTCCCAGAAAGCCTCTCTTGCATGCCAGGGAGTGTTAAAAGAAGCTTATTAACTTCTCTACTTTTCTGGGCATCTCATGTAAATGGAATGATGAGGGCTTCACAAAATCATCTGTCTTGCTGGTATACAGGCCTCCTGCTTGAAATCCAGCTACTGCTGGCTGCATTCATACCAGAACTGGAAAATCAAGACATACAAACAAAATGATTTCCAGTCTCTTGATATTGTTTCAAAGCTGAAAGAAGTTCCAGCCTGAGGATCATGTTTTAGTGTATCATTAGTAGTTGGCTTCTTTAAATTCCCCTAGGTGGGCAATTGCATCACTTAAGCGTTAAAACTCTCCAGTTTATATCAGACTTCTTGTAAGGTAAGTAGAAGAGTTCTTGCTAATGAGAAGCAGTCTTTCTCTAGAAGTCAGTCAAGCAGGTGCAAGGGATGACAGAGCTGGGGAGGGAAATGGATTCCCATGGACACAAAGGTCAGGCAGTGAGTCAGTGTCAGAGCCAGGGTCAGAACGAAGTTCCTAGTGTACCAGATCAGGCTACTTTCAGCTTCTCCTGTCAGCTGGTAGGCTGGAAAGAAGAATCTGAAAGAGGCTGTCAAATAGCAAAAAGAGCGCTTACTTGCTTCATTGACTTTACCAACAGAGGTAAAGAGAGAGGTTTTTTTTCTTTACAAGTAAAGTAATTTCATTAACAGTAGGGGGGAAAGGAAAAATAAAGCATTTATAACATTTTCAGCCTAATGCTGAGGATGCTGCAGTTTCAAGGCATGTGCAAGTGGAAAGCACAAGGTGCCAATGCATGTGTTCACCAGCAAGTTTCTCGCAAAATCAGCTGACTTTGCAGTTTCTGATGGCAAGTGTTGCAATGGTCAGAGAGACTGTTTCATTTCTCTGTTAAATACCTCTGGGGCCTTTTGGGCTAACTCCTTGTGTGATCATAGACATCATATTGCCTAACTTTCAGGCACCCTGCTGTCTCGTGGCATCCCCAGCCCTGGGTTAGGCACTCAGACTTCCTTCCCATGCAAAGCTGGGGCACTGTTAAACCTCTAGCACAGGGTTTAGCTCTTGTTTGCCTGGTAGGAAAAGCCAACGATTAGGCCCAGTAAATGGGGTGCCTTCCTCCAGGACAGTCCTGATATAGACTGTATATAATAAAGACATCTTCTGCCGTTAGAACTTGCCAGAACTATTCCTTCCTATTGAGGAGAGGGACATGTATTCTCACTGTTACCAAGACTGCCTTCTCAGCAGTGGTCTTTTGGATGAGGCCTGGCCATGAAGTTGTGCCCATATATAGAGTATACCTATTGCTTGGGACCTTGGAGACAAGTGGGAGAATACTGAGGTTCAATCCTGCCCAGGCAGGATTTGGGCATTAGTTTAGATGCTATCAAAAACCTTGATAGTGTCAGAAGCAAGAGGTTGCTTCTGGCATGAAGCTGGTTGCCTGTAGCCCTAGATGTCAGCTGAGTAGGGTTTTTGAAGATCTTAGTGATTGTAAGATACTTTCTGAAGCTATGCTGAAAGTAGGCCTTTTTTGAGTCACACCCTCCTTGTCCAGTCTTACCACTATTTTAGTTCATCTTGCAGAAAACAAATACAGGTCTTGTTTGGTACTAGCAAACTCTGAAGGATAATGTCCCAATCTAAGCATGAATAATTCCCTTCCCTAAAGTTTAAAAGGCTGTAGAATATTTTTTCTACAGCATTAGCTAAAGGCTAAAACTGTATTTCAAAGCCTGACTGGCTAATTGTAATGTGATGCTCTTTCAATGGAAAAAAGTAGTTTTGCACATGGCAGGAGAAGAGTCTCTTCTGCAGTGAGATTTTTTTTTTTTTTTTTTTTTTTTTTTTTCACAAACCAGAAATATTCTTTACTGGATAAATGAGAACTTTTTGTTTACTTCAGAAGTGTAATGTATGTTTATGGACAAAACCTGACTGCAAATACTTTAACAAATACTTTAATGGTTCAGGAAAATGTACAAGCCCTGTTTTCTTCCTTTTTTGGTAAGAAAACTTCCTTGTGTGTATAGAAATCTGTTGTGTGCTGTTGTCCTTCAAGGAAGCAGGCAACTGTCTTTCCATTGACCTTTGCTTAGCACAATTCTTTATAGCAGATGGATCATCATTTACTTATGATGACACAATATCCTATCTTTGTGGCACACAGCTGTAAATAGGAGCATCTGATTCAGGACAACAAAAGGATGTGGACAACAGATAATGCATGTAGAGTGAGCTGGAGATGAAGAAGTGAACCTTTGCTCCATAAGGAGGTATTAATAAAATGTAGGGTGCAATAGGAAGGGAGCTGGTAGAGGAATGCAAATTTTGAAGAAGTTAATTACCCACCTACCCTACAAGTGAACAGTTTCAAAAGTGATGTTGCAGCCAAAGTGCTGCCTCATGTCCCTGCTGTTGTAGAATACCAACAGTTTACAGTCCCTTGGTAGGTGAAAACTAAGTTTGAATTCAAGATCTTGGAACTGGACAGGGTCTCTAATGGGTCAAAAAAATTATACAGGACATGTCAAACTTCTGAGAAAGAGCAGAGGTTGGCAAATACAATGTAGACTGTCCCTGTGGGGTGTGATGCTAATCAAATGGAGGTAGAGATGCACAACCTCTGTGACAAAACATACAGAATCTCTGCTGATCTAGGTATCATTTAGTACTATTCACTAATTAAGTTTTACAATATCCAGTAGTAGTACTCTTGAGGGACAAAAATGGAACATCTGCTCTAGTATGGCCCACTGGGTTTGGGATCATGGAGGTGCTGGAAACATTTTCTCGAGTCTATTTTTCAACTGAAAGAGTAAGACCTATCAAACTCACGTTTGATTTCTCAAGCCCTACAGTTGATGAAAGCACTAGGTTATCCTAAGGGGATTGCTGGTCATAATTTCCTACATAGCTTCTTGTCCAATTAATACACCTTTTCCTTAGCCACACAAACAAAACTCTGTACTTGTGGGAATTAATATGCAAATACCAACTGTCCATGAGAAAGCTTTCTTTCTATTTCCAACCCCCCTTTTTTTTAAAAAAAAAAGAAAGAAGTATTTTATTCCTTGCAATTCACACTGTTGAATTTGATTCAGCTGACTTGATGCAGTTATTCCTGATTTACATCCATATGAATGAGAAAAAAATTAGGCCTTGGTTGAGAAATACATATTTCCACAGCACCACATTACAAGAGTCCTTAATTCCCTGATCTTAACCCTGGAATGCAAGGAAAACTCGCTCAAATTTTGGCAAAGATTGTAGCCAGATGCAGTGTGCTTCTATGTTCACACCCTCCCTAATTATTACTCTTTAAAAAATAATAATAACATGCAAATAACTTACACCTGGTAAAGCTGGAAAGGCAAAGAAAAGCAGTAAAGAACCTGGAGGTTGTGGGAGTGTTGTTGTTATTATTATTATTTTTAATCAGACGAATACACACCTGTCTAAAAGTTCCTCAAACATTGTCTGCTGTTGCTTTGGTATCCCCTGTAAATGCGCTGAGGTAATGTCCTTTGGTTGTGTTATTTATTTGACCAAATGATGGGGAGTGGAGGAAGCTATGCAGGGAAACATGCTAGAGATAGAAGAGAAGAATTCCCACCCACACAGTAGGCATGTACTGTAATAATGGAATAATTATGTGCAGTTTGTTTATAGCTGTCTTCCCCTAGCATCGATGCCTTGGGCTAGAAGTGAAGCAGGACGGGTCCTGCAATCATTTTTCACAATCATGTTTTTGCCGTGATTTGTCTTTTATTCCCCATTAGAAAGCAGAACATGTCTAGAGCGCACACAGTAGCTTCAGCCCTTCAGGATACTGCAAATTTGCTCAAATCTGGGGAGGGAGGGGGTGTTTGCGAGTGACTGGTTTGGATTTGTCCCGTGACCAGAAATCTGTAATGTTGGTTCTTACTCCGTGCTCCCAATCTGCCCTGAGTTGCTAGGAGCTGGATCAGCCTTGGCCTGAGATATTTGCCAGCCTTTCAAATAACAAATGCTGGATTGTGGGCAGAAACCAAAGCCAGATGGCTTTGTGTGGTAGAGATGGCTAAGGAACTGTTACTGCAATGGGCTGGATGGTGGGGATCCATTCTTGGTGTCTTTGAAGCAGGTTAGAAATTGTTCTTGTGGATTCTTCCTGCTGCTTGTTAATAAAATAAATCAAATTCTGGTTTTTGTGTTTCATCATGCCCACTCAAAGTGCTGATGGGTAAAATGCTGGCGATTTTCTTTCTGCTGCCCCTTCAGATTTATTACAGGCTGCTGTAGGCTTCATGCAGCTGCCATTTTGTGTTCAGTTCAGCTGCACTTTGTCACAGATGTATACATAGCATTTCATTTCCACTGGCATTTAGGAAAACATTTCCAGACAAGCGGAGTATCCACATGATGAACATTATCTTCCCCTTGCAGAAGACTGCATACCATGCCTGTGCAGTCAAGAGGAGAAATGGGAAGCATTCACAGATTAACTGCAGGAAGGTCAATAAACAGACGTTGGACTGGGAAACAACTGGAGAACTCCCAAGATAATTTTTGACACGATAGCCACACCTGCTGCATTGGATCTGTCACACAGGTTGTGAACTTTGGCAGCAGATGGTTTACTTCATGTGTTTGTGCAGCACGTGATGTGATGAGGGGCTTGATTGGAGGTTCAGTGAATATAGCTGTTTCTTGGAAACTCAGAGCAACCCTCAGATACTAACTAATGAAATACCTCCACCCATTTGTATGCAGAGTAAACAAGAATGTGTACACCATGTGTGCTTTGGAAATGCCTTGGAAATTCAATAGAGCTGTTACTTAAGGGGTCAGAGAAGTAATAATCATGAGCTGACAACGAACAATATATGAGGCAGCTGTTAACATCATCTTACACGTGCGGCAGACGTATCCCTTTCCTGAGGATGTTACAAGCTGGAGTGCTATTTTAATCAGCTGAAACTGTTTAAAGGAATGTAGAAAAACACAATTTTGTTATCAAAACTGTTCTAAACAAGCTGGGGTGAAAATTCAGCTTTGCCACATTAAAAAGAAGGCTGTCATGGATGTAGGGAGTTTTTGGAGGGACAGGGCAATGGAAAGCCTACAGGGTTGCAGGTAGATGCCAGCTACTGCTGAGGACATACCTGTTCCCAGGAGTGCTGCTCAAGTCGAGTAGCTGGAACAAACCAAGCAACAGCTATACCATCCACCTTGACCCCCCTGGGGATTTTGATGGAAGAAATGCACTTTTGTCTGATACTGATTTCACTTAAGTGGCCCTTTCTGATGGGCTGAAATGCAGTTGTCTCATAGAATGTCTCATAGTTCTATGCCTTGGATCCCTTCATGAGTAGAACCATATGGTCATTAACAGTGGTTTTCTCTTCCTATTTCAATGGCGTATGTAGAAGGTTACCCAGAGCAAATGAGTGAATCAAGAATAACTAGCAAGTTGTGGTGGGCTAATAGAGATTTAGGAACTAGCATTTCTCTGTTTGACTTGCTATGAATGATTGACCGTGGGGCCTTGAATAAGTCACTTCATATTTCTATGACTCAGTTTCTGCCTCTGAAACAACTGTCTGCTGATCTCACTGGGGTAGTTTTAAAGCTTAATTTACTTATATTTTATGGGACTTTGAAGATGTGAACTACACCATATTATGGGAAACACTGGGAGTCATAAAAGAAAGAGTCAGTGTTGCAAGAGGAGGTATGATAATGAAGCCTAAAGTCAGAGACTTAATGCCTCAGTTCATTGCTGAATCAAAGCCTAAGACTGCAAGTTCTTTGAAACAGACTCTCCTCAATTAGAGGCCTGCTCAGAGCTGAACATAATAGGGCTACACCGTAGCTTCGGCCTCTCACCTCTTCTGTAATAAATGATCAGGAACATAAGCTGGAAGACAGCACCGGCTGCAGGAGTGCTACAGGTCCCTGTAGGGTCTATCTCTTTCTCTCACGGCTCTTAGGTTTTTTATTATCTTCAAATCTTTGTACCTTGTTCCATTCTCCAGGTCATTAAAGCATTGTTCATGCTATAAATAAAGAAGATGAAATTACAGGGTACTTATATGCATGCTAGCTAGGAAGCTGAATGGGCATGAAAGGGCTTCCTGGTTTCCTTCCAATTCAAAATGTTATTGAGTTACTATGTAATCAGATAAATGAGTTGTTAATCAAAGTGATGTCAGCTTGGGACATACTATAGAAAAATGATTCTGTTGTAATCAGAACTGTATAATTAAGCAATGAGGCATGACAGGGCTTGAATTATAGCACGATAATTTTCACCTTAGTGCTACTGATGAGAGCCATGGCTGTCTGCCATCCAAGTACCCGACTACGTCTTGCTGTACAACAACCCCAGCACTGAAACATCTGAGGCAAACTGGAGTAAAACTATTCTTTCATCTTCACCCTCCCCCTGCTCTGCTGCAGGGTGAAGCGTTTCTGTGATCAGGTGGGTCAGGTTGAGCCCAGTGCATTTGGGAGTGAGTCTGACTACGTGTCTGTCTGCTGTTAGAATATTTATAGCATGAATGCATTTTGCCTAACATGACTTTAACGTGACAGCGGGATATGGGATCCTTCATGGGGCCAATGGTTTGATCAATAGTTACTATTAGTTAAATATCAGCAAAATGCTTAATTTTATAGAGAAAGCCCATAAAAATTATCCCTACAAAATGATACGTAATTTCCTAGACTTAAGCCCCCTTCTTCTCTAAGTCTGATAAATGTAAATGATGAATTAGCTTAGACATTCAAAGTTTTCTCTTTTCAGACCCACCCCCCCCTCCCTCTGCCCCCACACAGCCTTTAGCATAGAGAGAAAATTGTATAGACTTAAAGGAAGAGCTCTGAGGAAGCATCAGAACAACATGAGCTTTGGCAACATATTCCATGAACAGGGGAGAAGGCATTGTGTGTGTTAAAACTACCTCGTATGAAGCAGTGACCAAATCCTGCAGTCATAGCTTGGGCAAAACTCCCACTGAAAGCACTGGGCGTTTGTCTGAGTCAGCAGCTGAAAGTTTGTTCCACAGACTCAGTTTAGAGGTGAAAATGTTGGGCCCGAAAAATTCCCCTTTCTAATGGAGGGAAAGAATGCCACATAAGAAAAGCAAAACTGTACCACCTCATTTTTCCCCATCAAGTGCCAGCTTTGCTGAGGGAGTGGGAAATATTGTGCAATTTACCCTCTCCCTCAACAATGTCTCTCCCATCACATCAGCCTCAGCCTTGCTCTGTGTGGCCATTGCTCACACTGTTGCTTGGGGAGTGAGATTTGATGGTGAGCCCATGCACCCCACCACTTGCTGCCCAGGCAGCACTTCCACACTCTGCTTGTGGTTTGTTATCACTGGAGCTGTGGAGATTAATGGTATCCCCCCAAAAAAACACTTTTTTACCTTCTCCAGAGCCTCTTCCAAAGCGTCCCCTGTGATGGCAGGGTGTGCAGCCTTGCAGGCACCTTTGTCTTGTTGGAGGTGAAGCTGGGCTGGTCTGCTCCAGTGCTGGCAGGCATGAGCAGCACAGTACAGCTGTGTCCTGCCTTGGGACAGAGAAGGGCAGTGCTGGGCTCCCATAGCCCTTGGCACACCTGCGCCGGACAGTTTGGCTCAGGTCCTCTGTGTGACGGCTGCAAAAGCATTTATGAACTCCAGTCAAGACCAGTGAAGCACATAATTCTCCCAGTGCTGCCTCTGTTGCAAAAATGATGTGCTCTTGGCAACACTGTCAGGAAACTCTGTTCCTGAGGCGAAATGCATGCAAAGCAAACCTTCCCTTGTGACAAACAAAATAAAAATATCTTGGCTGCCGTAGCAAAAATGCTTCTGGCCTGTTGAAATTATGTCATTGAAAGAAGTGTCTCGGTGTCTGCTGGTGTACCTGTAAATCAGTTCAAGTGAACGGTCCTTTGAAATTCACTTCAGCTGATATATATGCTCTTGAGATGAATGAACTTTTGAGCTGCTAATTCTGCCATCTCTCATAAGTCAAACCTCAACTCTCTAGATACTTGAATCCCACGATGACAGTAAAAACCAGGAGTTTACAAGATACATCAGCATCAATTTTTTGAGAGCTTTCACCTTGGAAGGCAAGCAGTGTCCTTGGGTTGAGTACCTGTCAAATGACTGCCGTCACAATAGAGGAAGAGAGGGATTTTTTTCCTCTCTCCTTTCAGTGCTGGCAGACGGAGCTGGCTTGAGAGATCCTCCATTAACAAAAGAAGAGATACAAAGAGGGCACTAGTGATACAAGCTTCTCTCTGGCTTATGATTGTATCCATGTTTCTTTGAATGTGGCCACCAGAGAAGCTTTAATTATGGCATGCTTATAGTCTTGCCCACCTTCCTTTCTCATAGTAAGGAAAGCAGCATATCTAGGGGGAAAACTGAAGCTTGTCTGGATTGGTAGCTTGGACTGGAACAAAGTTTTCTGGGTAGGATATGTCCCTGCCAGTTACTGTTCCTTATATCTGATGACAAAAGTAACCCATGAAGCTGAGGCTGATTGGTCCGTAATTGGTGCAAGAGGAGGATGTTTTCGTAACATAATGTCTGACACGTGGGACTTCCTGACACATGATGCTCTTGAAACAAAGGCTTTTGCAGGACTCTGAAAGCTTATGAATTTACTTACAGTAGTTAAAAATAGAAACACATTGACCTTCACAGGACAGATTACACATTAGATATTAGGTAGAGTTAGCAGGCAAATCAGCATATATTACTGACATTTTAATATCTACTTGCATTTGCACAGAATTGTCCTTCTGGTGTCAGCCCATTGCTAAGCAGCCCACTGACACCTTGGCAAGGTGTTTTGAAGGGTGATTCATGTATCCTCATCAACCGTACACTGTGCAGATGCACTATGGTTCTGTTGCATAGGGGTTTGAGACGGGATACCCAGGGCTGATGTGATGCAAACAGTCCTCAAAGGGATCTGTCCTCTGCCCTCAGATGGCCTCTTTTGTCCACTGCCACTTTGATTTTTCCATCCATAACTGACTGTTCTGTTTTTTTCTGCAAATACCAGGATTCATCAATAGGGCTAGAAAAAGAGAAATGGTTCTTCTGCTAGAAAAGGAGCATCTTGGCACCTGTGGTACTGTCACAGCACTGTTTGTGAGGCACGGAGATTGCTACCAGAAGCCAACAATAGGCAGCATTTAACCCAGGCCAGGAACTGAAAGAGGAGTGTGGGTTTTATACTGGAGACAAGGAATGACTCTGACACATCCAAACATCACTGTGTAACCAAGAAGGGAGAGATCCTAAAACTGTAATAGTGAGAGCAGATCAGATCCAGAATTCTCCATCTGGACTGAATTCCTAGCAGGAAAGCATTCAGTTGATGACATGAATACAAGTCTTGACCTTACATTTCTTTTTCCCTTAGACTTTCACTGAATGCAGGATCAGGCACAGACTCCTTTGTGTCTGTGCAAGGCACGCTGCTGTGACAGGGAAATGACTTGCATGGTTTAGCTTTTCCATTCAGGTAAGATTACTAAATAATGGAGAACTTAGTCAGAGTTCACAAAATTCACTTTTGTTAAAAAATTTAGCAGTGCCACCTACAGGAATGTGCCAGGAAACTCAGCGACTATCGGGTGGCTGCAGAATGAACTGTCCTCCGATTCCTCTGTAAAACGAGATTTTGCTCTCAGTGGGGTGCTCCCCTGAGTAGTAGGTTTCTCATCAACATCAAAGGGAGATCTGCGTGCACAGATAATGCAGAATACCTGAGAACAGAACTTTGTCCAGAAACCGCTGTCTTTGATAGCTATTGCCTTCTGATTTTAAGATACTTTTTTTTTTTTTTTTTTTTNCCCCAAGAGCACTCCCAAACACTGTGTATAAGCTCTGCTCCAACTCCCAGTGGAAATGATGGCAGCTTTCCATTGAGTGCGATCCAGTCCTTAATGCCTTTCATGTATGCCAGTGAAAACTCTTTACATTGCATACTAGCACTCTTTAAAGGCTCTCGAGTAGATAGACAGATTAGATTATTTAGCACTATACAATGCAGCATAAGTGCTGCTGGTGAGTCATTAAATGGCATTCTTCCCTCTGACTCAGTGCAGAGTCAATGCCTGAGCATGTTGCTATGGGGCTCTGTGTTGTTGGAGGTGCTCTTTTTCAGAGGAGAAGCAAAAACCAAGGTTCTGACCCACTATTCTTGCTTCAAAACCCGTTTGCCTGTGAGCCACTTCGTTGAACTTAGCAGAATTTTTCACCCCAGTAGAAGTTATCCTTAGCTTCCAATAGAAAACCATTGTTCTCATTGCCAGGAGGGAGCAGGGTTTTGAGCTATCTGGAACAAAATGTTTTAAAAACAAGAATGGGTTATTATGAATACACTGTGGGGTTCAAATCCTCAATATTGAAGGAAAACCTACATGGTCACTTACTGCATGTTAATATTTAGCGTTCTGCTTTTGTTTACCACTTCAATGGCTGTTTTCAATTACTGTTCCCTGCATGAAACCACTTTACTCAGGCCTGTTGCATATGCAGGAGAACTGACTTAGAAGATGACTACTCTGTTTTGCAGCAATTTTCAAGGTTTCAGACTGTTTTTTTTTTTTTGTTCTCTATCTTTAAGGCACTAGGTGCCTGGAGTGTGACAGTCTCTTTTTTAAGCCCCATCCATCTTCCTGGTCAAAAGATTTCATTGTAGCTCTCTTTCAACTGAGCAGGGAAAGGAGTTTCACCTGGCTCTTTCATCTCCTGGCCATTGTCCTAACCACCAGGATGACTCTCTTGCAAAAAAAACTTACTCAAAACCTGGTGTCTTGACAAGAACACTTGAGTTTTGAAATCTCACTTTGTAGAAAATGTCCTGACCAGCGCTGAATGTCCTGACCAGCGCTGGTGTACAGCCAAGTTTGCTTAGCAAATGACATAAGCAGCTCTGAGATGTCCCTGTGGCTCCTTCTGAGTAGAAGAGCTGCCCAGGCAAAATTCCAGTTTGCCTCAGGGCAACTCTATTCTCTTGGTAATGCCCCACATTCCCTTCTCTAGATGATATGTGGTTCCCTACATCTCTTCTTGAAAATAAATCCACTGTGGGTTAGGGAGCACTGAGTATTTGTCAGTGCGGAATTGGCCTTGTTTAATCGGGTGGTGGATGAACCTTAGGTATGATGCCATCTGCTCCCCTGCATTCCTTTGCCAGGCTTGCTTCCAGTCTCAGAGAAAGTATTTTAAATCTAGTAATTGAGATTACAAGGAGTTATTCTGGGTTTGGGCTATTGCAAGTGAGGCAATCTTTTCCTCTTTGGTAAGGACTACTGAGATGGGGAGATCTCCTTAGAGGCATATGAACAGAGAGGTGAGAGAGAGACCAGGGGGTGAAGCAGCTCCTTGCTTGAACATATTTATTTCACATTATGGCATTCCTGGCTAGCCCAGTGACTGCCTTTGCTCCTTGTAACACTTGTGCCAGCCCAGTATGATAAAACACCCATGTTAGCTTATTTTGTCTGTGTTCAGTTCTTCTTTTTGCAAATTCTTATGTGGTCCTAAAGAAAAATGGATAACCATCCCCTCCACACATTAAAATTATGCTTCATCTGGGACAACCATCTTAATCATCTTCCTGTGCTGCAGTTATTGTCTGTAACTCCAGTTAGTATTGTTAATAATTAGCTATGAAATCCAGAGTGTTTAGAAACCTAGACTTTTTATTAAGAATCATTTAATCAAGGTGGATTAAGAAATTATAACAAATGCGCTGTCCCAAAGTTTAACTTGAAGAAATTATTTTGAAGGGGGAAAAGCTGTATTTTGGACTGTGCTTACTGATAGTTTTATGTAAAATTCACAGCAGCTGGAGGAGCTATTTCCTCATTTCTTTGGAGTGTAAGCTCAGCTGTGTAGACGCTTTCTCAGAACCTAATTGTTTTCATATGAACTCGGAGGGGGGGTGGGACAGACACCGAGCTATTGAAAATATTTCGATTGCCAGGGGAAGCATTCAGAAGTTCCAAAGGAAAGTTTTATTGCAAGAGCACAAAGCCAAGAACACTTACCTCCTAGAAGTCCTCTTGCTTAAAAGCCCCATAGAGTAGGCTGATTAATGCTGAGCAAAGCAAGGAGACTGACATTTTTTATTGCCACAGTTATGCCATCCAGGGATTAACTTGCATTTCTTATATAAAAGCACATTTAATGCAGTACATTTTTCAACCTAGTCAGAGATTTTTTTAAACACCTACTAAGTGACTGTCCTTGTAATGAAGAGTTGATAAATGAGAGAAGCTGTGAGGAAAGCAATAACCTGTGTTTCCAAGAGGCGGAGCTGATTTGGGACCAAGGGAATTAGAGAACAGAGCCTGTGACAGAGCCAGGAGCCCAATGCAGATGCCCAGCCTCAAGGTTAACTGCAGAGCCGCTCGTTGTCCTCAGTGCCTTTTCAGTGCTGTGACATTTGCATTGTGGCTGCTAAATCACAAATACAGCTGGGCAAATTTAGTACTGGAGAATCTCCGGTGTGTTGAGCTGAGTTCCTCTGAATTTATACTCTGTTAGATGAGAACAAGAGTTTTGACTTGAAATTTGTGGTTTATGTGATATGTGGCATATGCTGCTAGTAATGACAAAAAATCCTCTAGTGCTGTCCTCCAAATTATTTTTGATTTATACCCAAAGACATTAAACTTTTTTGATATTTATATCCTGGTAAATAAACACACTCTGGGATATGCGATCAGAAAGGGAAGTCCATCACATCTGTTCTGAAAGATCAGGCCTAAAATTGTTCAGTATTTTGGTGCAAATTTTCTCCCTAAATAAGTCAACTGTGAAGAAGACATAAAGATGCTGTAGGACAGATATGTCGTTACTAGACTGAAGTTTGCTCACTGTTCACAAGGGAAGGAAAGTAAGTGTGAGATGACTCACATTCATATCTCCAACAGATCAGGCTTAGCTGCTCTGAAAAGCAAACTGCAAATGATGCTTCCCTATGTGCAAATTCTACCCTCTGCAAACACCTGCTGGTGACTTCAGTGGGAGCCACATATTGGGAAGCAGGATTTATATCTCCAGACTTTATCACAAGGAGGTGTTGTTGCAGGAGCAGAAAAAGAGGACTGCCTCCTGTGTGTAAGCCCACACATCAGTTCCTGTAATATCTAAGCTTCATTTGGCTCAAGTGTTTTTAATTTGACGGTTGCAGATAGATGCAGACACTACTGAGGAACAAAAATACTATCAGATGAATGAGAGATTCGTTAATTTAGGAAAATTAAAATACGGTAAGGAGAACATATGTAGGAAGAAAAGGGACTAGTCAGTCCATTGCTTGGAGAGGGAAGGCCACAGGCACATATGCGAGTGTGTCCTGAGAACATGATGGTGACAAAAACATTGCCATTGTTTCATGTCACTGTTCCTCATGCTCTTTCCTTGGACAACATCTGTCCAGAAAAATGCAATCAAAGCCCATGATGCTGCTCTGTCCTGAAACCTGGGACTTCTTAGGGCTGAAAGCCTTTAGTCCTTCTCCCAGCAGTCGAAGAGCCATTCTGTCAAACTCTAGCTGCTGCAGGCTTGCCACCATATACTGGGAATATACTGGTTTGAAAAACCAGTTTCTTGCTGAATTAGAGAGCTGGGGACTATGTGCTTGCCAGTCACTCAGGCTATATGTCTCATATTTAGTGTTAGATTAAAGGTGCAAATCTGGGAATGCAGCTTAACTTTCCAGGGCTGAGGACAAAAGGGTTTTATATGAAGACAAGTCTGTTGCTTTTTAAAAGGGGCAATTACATTGCCCTAGCAGAAATGAAAAAAGGTTCTCACAGTTTTTTTCCACAATTGCTATGAGTAATGTTTCCAGTCACTTGGTTTGTGTTGTGCATAATGAAATATAAATACTGTGTGGAATGCTTTGTCATAGAAAAATATTTATTAATAGCAGATTTGCAATCATCATCTCCTCTTTGATTTGAGCAGGTTTCTTATTCTCATAAGGTTCTTTCAGGCTGTTGAGCTGTGACTGATGTGTGTTTATTTCAGTTGAGTCATCAGTATCATTAATATTATCTTATTTACCAATGTTTGTCATTTTATAGTGTTTAACTGGTAGGGTGAGTCACCTCAGAGAGAAATGAGAACATGAATATAACAGGCTTTTTTCCTTCTTCCCCTTTGGCTTGGGATAGGAACCGAGAATGACCTTTGAGGCACAGCCTGAGTCATGCAGTTATCGTATTTACCTCTACTGTTGTGAGATTAATAATTACAAACATCCCTACACACACGGAAAATAAGCTCAAGCTTTTGTCCTCACTTTCGCTTGCCTCTCCACAGCTCGTGTGCAGGGAAACCTTTTCTTCAGGCCCCTGAGAAAAGGAAGCTCTCATTGCCTCTACCCCTTTCACCAGAGCAAAAGGAGGCAGCAGAGAAGAAACTGAGGGAGTTGTGGAGGAAGGCTCCCCAGAGGAGGCATCCTACTGGCCCTGCTTGAACTCAGTGAAATTTGCTCAGGGCACTATGAAACATTTGCATTTGCTTTTCAGCTCAAGTGTGGGAACTGACTTAGCAGAACCTCAGCCAAACCTGCTTCTTCAAAACTAGTAACAATCTTTTCCTCTTCATATCTGCCTGGTATTAATTACTGCTGTGTGCTGCTTGCAGCGCAGCAACCCGCAGAGAAAATGCGGGCCCTTTTGTAACAGGCATTGCAGAAACAGCCTGGGAGTGCCGTGAGTTAGTCCCACCACTATGTAACTCCTGGTGAGAGGGAATTAAAAGAACCAGCAAAGGTCTTAAACAATTAAAAGTTGAGTGACAAGAGAGACTAGAGCAGAATCCAGGTTCCTTGTTGTCTCCAGTATAAAGAAGGGTTGTAAAAAGTCGTTTACTGAGGGACCTCTTGGCATCTCCTCCCTGAGGGCACTTTCATGTATCCAAACCCCTCATGGCTATGCTGTTCCTCCAGCAGAGGACTGAGGCAAAGAAAAGTTGATGACCCCAAAAGCTGGTGTATTGAGCAGCGAATTGTCCGGAGTCAATGTATTCAGCACGCAGCTGCCTACAACTCATTAGTCAGAGCAGCTGAGAACTGGGGTGGGTGGTAAATCCCAGCCCTAGAAGACTTAATTTAAGCACTTCCCTGTAGCCCTGTGCCTACTTAGAAGCTCTTGCCCCAAAATGGGNGGGGATAGGGATAGCGATAGCGATAGCTAGGACAAGAAAAATTAAGGTCAGGAAATACATGTTCTTTCTGACTTTTGAGTGCAATTCTCAATTTTCTGTTCAGTGAAGGACTTGGAGGGTACTGCCTACCCCCTTGTATTAGTCCAGCAGCTATGGAGCAGCTGTTCTCCTCTCAGTTCTCAGGTCTTTCAAATCTGCAAGTAGTAATTCTTTGAAAAATGCTCTACATATGGCAATACAGGCTGCTATATGGGCACAACACCCTTCTTCTCTTTTATATGCTTGCCACTGTACAGAAAGTAATGTTAGACTTGCTGCCTCAAAACGGGCATAAAACAGTAATAGTGTTGTGCAAAACCGACCCCAGACTGATTGAAACCCCTCCCGTTCCTCACAGGCAAACTCCCCAGCTCTCAGGGTAGAACCACATCTATACCTCTGTTTCGGGAGCAAATGTTTGTGCTTCGATGTATAACCTTGTAGGGGAGAAACAGGGGTTTCATTTCTGCTAGCAGAAGAAATAATTCAGCTTTCTGCTTATTGGCTGAGGGTTGCTCTGGAAGAAAAGGGTCAGATGCTGTAGCTTTCCCTGAGGGGCCTGATCCTGTCTGTGAATGAGCTGTGACTGAACACCTGGATTCTGGGTTTAGGTTTGAACATGACCTGAAATTGTTCAACCTCACTAAACCCCAGCATTTTGTCAAAAAGTGTTGGGTCATGACCTGAGATGCTCACATCGCATCTGAGCAGGGATGTTATGTTCACAGCTTTGAACTGAACTTACAGTTATTTCTAATGTGGGTGCTGGACCCAGAATAAAAGTAGTATTTGATGATGTGCCCAAAACCATGCAGGTTGGTAACGGATAGACAGCAGCTTTTCTGTGCCTTTGCTAAAGGCTGTGGCTTGAGAAACCTTCATGTAAGAGGTTTTTTCTAGCAGTAGGCTGTTGCAATTATATTTCATTGGAAACCTTTGTCCCATGGATTACTGCTACGTGTAAATTCAGCGCTGGGATCCTGCGTCCTGAGTTCATTTTACCAAACAGCCACACCCTGATGCTCTGCTTTTCAGAGAAAGTTCTTGGATAAGAAGCTCTTTTTCACCAGTGCTTACCTGCTTCCTAATAAATCTATGTATTAATAAAGCTGGCATCTTAAAAGAGTTTCTCTCTAAGGTGCTTGTCAAGGGACTGGTAACTTGGCAGATTTAAGTAATCACAATCCTAACGTTGCCAAATGGAACTTTCTATTTCTGGAACAAAACTTCCGTTTTGTCCCAGCAGACAGTTGTAATTTCTCCCTTTCTTAATTTTGCCATGCAGGCTCACCCAAGGGTTTGATAAGCCAGAGTTTTGATGAGCTGTAATCATCTTCTGCCCAGATACGTCTAACTTTTAGGGGTTTCTAAAAAATTTTCAACTGTGTTAAGGATACATAGGAAGATGAAAGGATGGAAGAAATTCTTTGGTTTTATCTACTTATTTTGGGTGTTTTTCAAAATATGGCTCTGTCTGTTGAAAACTTTCCCTATTACTCAGTGTTGCCTCACACAGGGACAGTAATTTTCTTTGAACGTTTTATCAAAATTCATTTAAAGCTACATGATAAACTGACTCATCTGTAACCACTAGGAGAACTTTTCATTTTCAACTGGTTCAAATCTGGATGTATTTCAGAGCTGGATTAGGTTATTAAATAAAGCCTTTGCTATGCTGATGTGATGAGCCAACTAGCTGAGCGTTACTACCCTTTTATTATCATGTGGGAAATAAAGTCGCACACCTAGATTCGGAGGGCATGACTCACAGCTCATCTGTACGTGAGCACAGAACTGGCTCAGTTCTGGGGTGTTTGCCTCGAGACCTTCTGGCTGGGTGGTTGCAAGCTCTTGGTGTGATGGGCCACAGGGGCAGGTATTTCTGGCTGACTCAAACCCTTGCTGGAAGCTCTCAAGGCAGGGAAAACCAGGGAGGGCTTGGGCTTTTCCTCCTTCCTGCACTACCTGTGCCACCAGGCTGGTACAGAGGAATGGGTGCTGCTGTCACTGCTCCCCACCGCTGCCATCTCAGCTGGGGGGAGAGACAAGCCTTTGCTGAAACACTGAGAGTGCACACTTTGGATGTTCAAGCCTTTGGCTTTTCCTTTGCAAGGAGAAACGGATGTGTCTGCTCTAGAGGTGCTTTGCCATGGGTTGACTGAATTTAGCTCAAAACTAATATTTGCCAGGGGTTGTCTGAGTGTCTGTTTTCCCAACCCTGTCCATCCTCTGCAAATACCGCTCTCTCCTTCATTGCCTTTCACCTGGCGTATTCCACAACAGCCCTGGTAATCAATCACAGGGCCTAATTATCCTAATCTGCCTCCTTTTCTGACTTATTAAAGCCTAATTAGTTTATAACAACATAGAGGTTGGAGGTAATTGGGAAACTTGGAGGAAAAAAAAAAGCCAGCAACGATTGAACTGCAATAATGAGACTTCAGGAGAGCCCAAGTCCACAGCTGTGTTTATACTGCCAGTTTGCAGCAAACCTGGATGCAACTGCCCAAAGGGCATAAAGAAAGGACAGTGGTGTTGCTCTGCGGTAGGTTAAACAACTTTTTTGTTAAAGGATGCTACAGGCTTTCCCTGGTGCCTCTGAATGCTGCCCATGTGGTGTAGCTGTGTTTATTGGTCTGTTAAAGGTGTGTGATAATGCTCAACGTGGCCAGAATGCTCAGGTCTTGGTTAAGCACCTCTAGTGCCTGTTGAGGTTGGTGGGTAGAAAAAATGGTGCAGGGAGCCTATTAGCTATTAATTAAGATGTGGTAAGAAAAAACTACTGGGTGCTGTTTGCCATTGTGCTAGAGGCAGGAGTAGGGATGGAGAGATGCTCTTTGCCTGATGGTAAAACTGAAGGATTTTTACAGCTGTTGGTAGAGGGATACTGCTAAATTGATTTGGGAAATGCTTGTCTGAGCTTGAGAGACCTACAGGAGCCATATATAAGGAGGGAGTTAGGGTGCTGATAGAAACTGGATGGTAGGGATTGACCTCTTCTTCCTATTCTACCAGGTGTTCATCATCTGAACACGAGGAGCAAGCAAATACTGCTGAGAAATTTGTCCTGTAGAGGTAGTTCTCTAGGATTATTGTGATGGCTTGCTATCAGTGATGGCAATACGAGCTTGTCAAACATGGCTTTTGAGGGGTTCAGCCTTCATTTAGCTTTTCAGTATTAGCAGTGTCCCATATAGTGCATGTTGTGTATCTGAGTAGTAAAAAAGGAGTGGAAACTTCTGCACCTCTAATTTATTAAGGTTTTTGACGTGCACTTAGTAGCTGGATGAAGGTCCCTTAGGAAGACATGAAGACCAAGCAAACTTTGCTATGCTACTGTATGTGAGTACTGCGATCAGGCAGTTGGTTTGGGCTCTCGCAGCTCATTCAAATACCAGGATTGCTGAATAGAATTTAGCTGTACTCAGCAGGGCATTGACCTTGTTTTTGTAACAGCTCTCAGTTTTTGCAACCCTGATGCTGTAAAATAAATAAAAATGAATAATGGAGCAACTCAAAGTGGTATGGGAAACATAAACAAAGCAAGCAGTAGCAATGTGTGGCTGACTCATCCCCTCTGTTATCGTCCAGATGCTGTTACAGATTTCAGTTTCTCTTGCAGAATATCTCTGTTGCAGTAGACAAAGTTTAGTAGTTAAAGAGTTGGGTTTTTTTCCTCAGTGTCACTAACTTCAATTTCTTCAGAAACTGGTGCTGATATTCCAGGAATGCAGTAGCCAGGGTAGCTGGGGTGAGATCTCAGAAATACCAATGACGCCAAGCTTTTGCTTCAGTAGCTCTCATCAATTTGGATATCTCTATTTGCTGTTTGTACCCAGCTCCTTTTGTGCTGCATATACTTGGAAGCTGGGGAATTCTTCCAAAGAAAACAAGTGCTGTGTGACCTTCCTGCCCGTATCGCAAAGATGTATCTAATCTACTAAAACTTTCTAGGAATGGCAGAGCTCTGCCAAGATGGCTGTGTTGGTGTAAGTACTTTCTGCATCAGCAGCTCAGCAGGATTTAAGTGAGGTAGCTTCTGACTGCTGCTTTTTAAAATGGAACCCAAATGTAGGCAAAACCATACCAGATCCCCCTTAAAACAGTGATGCATCACTGTGCTTTGACAGAGGAACAAACTGAAGTGTAGAACAACTCTTTATTTCCTTTTTTTTCTTGCTGTTGTGGAGCAAGTATTGAATCTCAAACTGCAAACTGTTTCTCCTGTTGAATTCCCACCCGACTCTTCTGATTGTTAAACTGACTTGAAAACAAGCCAGACTTAGCCTGTCCTTTCACATGCGTTAGGCAAAACCACAAACAACAACTGTGCCAAAACTTGCCTGTAACAAGTTCATTAATACAGCCTAATGAGACCTGCCATACAACCAGAAAAACAGGAAAATATTTAGCATTTGGGAACCTTTATTAGAATAACTCTCCTTTATTTTTCTTTATTTCTTTTTCTTCTCCCCTTGAGGTTAACTTCAGCGAAAGACATTATTTTTCAAAAGCAACAAACGAGGTGAGGAGATCAAGGACTGGTGCTGAAGGCACTGCTGCATCTCAGCTGGCTCAGGATCTGCCATGCTCTCCCCGTCTGGGCAGCACAAGGGGCTCTTCCAGAGGGTGATTCAGAGCATCTAATTTAGGCACCCCTGGAGAGCAGTTCAGAAGCGTCTGCCTCTTTGATGAGCGAATTAAAAGACTGAGGGCAATGACTGGTTAATCTAAGGGGAATTCATACCACACACCGAGGTGCCAGAGGCGTTTTAATAATGGGAGTTGAAACCCTTGGCTCATGATAACTGGACTCTGTTGGCTTCTGTGAAGGTGAGCATCCTCACATCGATGATATCCCTAGTGTAGGCCTGCGCCCTGTTGTCTTAGAGCTGTTCTGGCAAGCTTTCTTCTAAAAACTTCAGCTCAGAATATTTTCACATATATAAAGCAGATCGTTCCCTGGGCAGACTTACTGCTTGCATGAAGGATGTAGTAATTTCAGCATCCCACAGCCTCGGCTCTGACCCCAGGAGAGCTACTGGGAATATTGCCTACTATGAAAGGGCTGGATCCACTTCTGGCTACAGATTAGAGGATGGTTTAAGGTCAACACCTTTTTGGGCTCATAAATGTTCTCCTCTTCTGACTCATACATCAAATAGCTGTTTTTATGTATGGCTGTCTTTCCTCCTTCAGAATGTAATATTTTCCATATTCAAAGGTGGGACTGCAAGAACAGGCTTTGACTGAAATCTAGCTACTTATGTTTTTCCATGTGGCAGCCTGAGCCAAAGACAGAATAGTGGGGTCCCCAGAGCCTGCCCTTGGCCAGAGAAACTCAGTATTATGAATTCATTTAGACCAGCCAAACGCCAATTTATTGCAAACAGCAGGGGGAGCTCAGATCCTGCCTGAATCCCGAACAAAGCAGAGAAAGTATGGTTTGCTGAAATTCTTTCTATTTTAACTAGGGGAAAAAAGAACATTTGGAGGGGGTTTTCTTACAGAATTTCTTTTTTTTTTTTTTTCCCTCAGTATGCCATAGGGAGACAATTAGAGCATGTAAAACAGATAATGCAGTCATTAACGTGAACATTTCTGTACTAGGAGCATTGTTGGAATGGCCCTTGTTAACTGGTAAATGTGTGTATTTAATTTTTCTACTTTCACGGAAGAAGGTCAAAAGCAGTTTTAATATCTGTTTCATGGAATCAGTCCCAAACAGGTTCTGAACTTGGGAATGGCTGAAGTCACTATTATTTCAGTGAAAAGTAGTACTTGGGAATGCTAGACCAAATCCACCCCTGAACTCAGAGGTGGTGTTGGCTTGAAGGTCTTTAGTAGTATAAGGCTGCTTTGTTCTCAGAGTGCCGTGTAAGTACTAATTAATCCACACTGCATCCCTACAATTCTATAGGTAAATGAGCACTATCAGGCTTTCTTTGGTGCCAGAGAAATCCGAACACCCGGATGGCAGTGGCTGATACAAGATCACACTGTCAAGACAAGATTTGAGAGATTAGGATCTGGCTTCTTGATGTTTCCCTCAGAAAGGCTGGAGCAGTTGTTGTCAAGCTCTTTTATCCACAATCCACTCATAATTGCTTCCCCACAATTCCCTGAGATCCTGCAGCCTGTCAGATGTCTGCATAGGCAGGTGGGTAGGCTTGGTAGGGGCTGGCAAAGGATGACAGGGGCCATGAACTGGTTTTGGATGGGTGCAGTTTTGGGAAAGATAGGAAGCATATTAATCTTCTTCCTGGGATCTGCTCCAGCAAAGGACTCTGTGGGAACATGATGATTTTGCTGTCCTTAATGCCACTGGATGTTACAGGGGATATTCCCAGATGTAACCTCTGATTTGGAAATTTTCAAGTAAATGGAGCAATCCCCAGTTCTTTACGATTATGGCTGTCCAGGGCTCTGCAGGCAAGGTGAGTCTGCTGCTAAGCTTGTGTCAGGGAAACAAATAATCCACAGAGACAAGAAAAGGAGGGAGTAGTCCCAGCTGTCAAGCCCAAGTCATAGTTTTATCTTTCCTTTGTTTGTGATATTCCTTTGGCCTACTGTATCCTCATGAATATCTTTGGTAACAGACTGTGCAGGCTAACTACAGTATCCAATGCGAACAAAGTTGATGCAGTCTCCAAGGGGACAAAACAAATTGACTAAGCACTAATTGCAACGATAAAGATAAAACCTTTGATTTTCTTATTATTGTTCATCATCTGCTCAACCAATATTCTGTTATAAATTAGTAAGTACTGGAATTTCTTAGGCAATCTAAATATATATATATATATATTTTTTTGTTATAGCTGACCCAGCTCTTAACTTTGGAAAGACAGCTTGACATTTCAAACAGTCCTGCCTGCATTACAGAATTTTTAATAAGCCTGTGGCTTAACAAAGGTGTAGTAGTAGAAGTAGTGAAAAGATATAAGGTGTCAATAATGAATCCAGTATTCCTAGTAAAAAAGAGGAGTGATTGATTATGCTGTCAGGCATTTGGGATACACAAAACATAGCTAGATAAAGGATTTCAGCCTTTCAAGTAGATAGGAGATGAAAGCTAGCAGAAGCAAGAGTTTGCTCTAAGAGACTGAATGGACAAAGCCAAGGCTGGATAACAATCCACAAGCCTATGTGATAAGCTTTCAGCTGACATTGAGACGTCCTAGAAAGATGAAAAGTCCAGGGCGACAAGTCCCATAACTGCCCAGAGCAGATGACAGTAGGAGCCAGCCAGCCAGTCGGTGTGTGTGAAAGTAGCCTGCGTGGCACGTGAGTGTGAAGCATGTGCCTTTCCTGCTCTCTGTAGGCAATGTGTCCTTACATGCATTGCCGCACTCAGCCTCCCTATCACATGCAATGAATGCCAGACTGTTGTCTATGAATGGGTAATAGTACTTCCCCACCACTTCAAAGTCCATGTATTTCACTATTATTTTTTTTTTCTCACTGTGATGTTGAAAGAGATGATTTTTCTCCTCTAAAAACCACAGCCACTGAGAAGTTAATGAAGGGCGCTGTTTTGAAACTCCCAGGGGGCTGATCCTGCCTCTTTCAGCTTTGCTGTGATTTTTGCTTGGGAACCAAGCACCAGGCTGGATTCTTGCCGTTGATTAAGACTCATTACCTCAAGCACAAGTGGCTGAGAAAGCGTGATGAAAGAGTCAACACCTGATGTATTGGCACAGGAAGAAGACACCAGTCTCACCATAGGTTTGTGTGCTTCGTTATCCAGTGGTGCAGGGCAGCAGAAGATACTGATACTTCATCCCTTGGGCCAAATAGCTTTATATTTGCTACCTAAAGTTTTAAAAGGATGGGCAAAGGTGGGAGACAAAGGAAGAAACATTCTTGGGTTGCACTTTGCTAATCTGTGTAGTGCTGCTGACAAACATCTGGGTCCTTTCTGTGCCAAAACAGTGAGACAGCAAAGTTTTGATTTTGGAGGTTTCACATCAAAACAGCTGAAGAAAATGAGAAGGAGTGGGACCCAGCTGAGAAAAGAGATGTTAGGTTGTGTTTTTGTTTTTCACTTAATGGCACAAGAGCTTCAGGCCTGCTGAGTCCCGTAATAAGTATATTAAATGGAAGAAACTGAATAAAAGAATAAGGAAAGGAGGAGTAGTCATTGACAAGGGGTCAGAAAAAAGAGGCTGAGTTGAAGAAGGGCATCTTGTACATGGTGGGAAAGGTCTGTGAAAGGCTGTTGTCCCTGGGGAGGTAACATCCCCCATCAGTCCTGCAGAGAGCAGCCTGGTACTGTCACCCATGCCTGACTCCTCCGAGAGCAGAGGTTGCTGCCACTTCTTGCACCTTGTGCTGGTTTCCCTGGGGTGCTGGCTGCCAAGCCGGTGTTACTGGGAGGAGCAGGAGCCCTGGAGCCACAGGGAACTTGTTGCCTCCCTTGTATGTGTGTGGTCTCCTCAACATAAGCCTGGCCCTGAAGGCTTTTGTGGAAAAGGGCAGTCCCTGCTAGGACATGTTTCTGCTGCTTTATCAGTTGCTGTGGCTGTTGCTGGTTGTTTTATTGCGAGCAGATGCCGTTTGCTCAGTTTATTGACTGGAAATTGCATACAGCTGCACCAGGGAAAAGCAAGCCTGAATTATTTTACCTGCAAAGGCTATTTAAATGGAAAGCTTCAAACTCCCCTTCATCCTCCCATAATGCGATTTAATTTATAACTGAGACCCAGATTCAGAAAGCTTTTCAAACGTGCTTATAGGTAGTGGTAAATTGAGATGTGGGCAAAACTGATCTTCCCTTAGCACTGCCTTGCAGTTACATGTCTTGCATGTGCCAGACAATATGGGATTATAGAGGAACCGATGCTACCGAGTCTGCTACTGTAAAAGAAGTAATGTAGTCCTTTTCATTAACTTCTTCAAACGCATCAGGTCTATTAACTACCCCCCTCAAGTCATATCACGATCATTGAAACAGCACTTTGAAAATATGTGACTGCAGAGAATGGTTTGCCATTAATTTAGGAGAAAGCATATAGCTATAGTCACAATGTGAACCTGACTCACCACTTTATTAACAAAGTGAACTGTTTTGGGTTTGAAATATTCAAGCAGAGGAGAGTTCAACTTATCCAGAAGAACACAGTTTCCTGTGATGTGTTGGAAGACCTGGTTTATTGTTTGCTTAAGTTAAAGATTTTAATGAGAAAATTTAACTCAAACTGCAGTTACCACATCAGCACTATAATCACATCTGTGGTTTTGTTCTTTAAAAATAAAATAAATAAATAAATAAATAAAACATGAAAAAAAGTGGAACAGTATTTTGAGGAGGCAGTGGAGGAGACACTGTTGAACTTTCTATATCTAATTCAAGGGTCTCTTAGACAGGAGGCCCAGGCAATTGCAGGAGAGCAATAAATTCCTCCAGAGGGAAGTTTGGCGAATGTGAGATAGGTTTCTCCTCTGGCAGTTGAGGGTTTCTCCATAAAATGCACACGGAGAGAATAGCCTCCTGCAGTGGGGGTCAACTTTAGTCTGAAAATCCTCTGCTCACCTTTTCTGTAAATAATCTACACGTGTACATTCTGGTTTTTAACATATGGTGTTCATACAAAGTGTAGCAGTATGCTGGTGCTCTTTGGGTTTAATGGGGCTGCTTAGAGAAGTTGATGCAGTTTAGCTTGGCACATTCTGCTTAGTGGAAGCAACACTGATCTTAATGCCAGGTACCTAATAGAAGTCATTTCACTTGAACAGGACATTCCTGGGCATTGTAGTAGCCATTTCTGTAAGGTAACATTCACACTGAAGTACTCTTCTCATTCTAAGATGTGTAATCATGCCAAATTCTGTCTGTCCACTGGAAAAAAACGGAAGAAGAACTCTAAAAGGCTGAACAAGAAAATGTTAATCTACTCTCTGATGCAAAATCAGTTCTCAGCTCAAATTTATATTCCAGACAACAGGTTAAGGCATCACTGAAATGTCAAAGGACACAACATTTCTAGTCCTTGAAGAAGTCACTTACCAATATTACTGGTAAATGGGAAACCTCAGTGTTTAAGCTGTGATGCGCTTAGATACATATGGAAACAGCCTTAAGGGACCTGACAAATAAAAGAGAGAAGTTGAAGAGGAACACAAAGGCTCATGCAAAGAAGTTGAGGAAAATATTAACTTTTTCTTCTTCCCTAGGGTAGACCCAGATGTTTCAAAGGAATTCTGACCTGCAGTTGGTAAACAGATAAATCCTTTTCATCTTCTTGTTTATGAGAGAGAAGAGGGCTTGTTGGAGTAGCTTGGCAAAATGTCAAGGATTTAGTTTCTTGTCCAGTGCTCATGATGGGACTCCCTTTCTCCTTACTGGGTGCTCCAGGTGGTGTACTGCATGCACTGAGACAGCTCCATGGGAGCGGTAATAATGCTGTGTTCTGAATAGCTCATGGGAAATACTGGGATGGTTCGCTGCTGAATATTTCACTAACGTGCCTGTGCAGAGTAGCAAGCAAATATATTTAGAACATTAATCTGTTATGCATTTAGAAGTATATCTGCCTCAACGGACCACCACAGAGGAGAGGGTTTGCAAAAGGTCACAGTATGAAGCTACAGGAATTTTCAAGGATGAGGAAAACTGCCTTTGCTTCCACCACAGCAACTCTGTTAGCATGACCTAGAGTTTTGTCACTGCAACAGTAATAAAAATAGTCTTGAATAACTACGTTAGCAGACTGCAATGAAGAGGAAAAGAAGACGTATCGATGATACACTTTCTTTTGATGTAACTGTGCACTAAATGCAGGATAAAATTATGGTATTTGGAACTTTTGCCCAATGAACAATAGGATACTAGGTCGCTAAACCAGAGAAATTAAAACCACTGTTTTTGAGAGGGAAGTGCAAATAATCTCTAAATGTCTCAGGAGTCTAGCAGAAAAAATGACTACTGAGGTCCCTTTGGGGAATTCCAGTGCTGAGATTCCTCAGGTAGACGTTAACGTGAGTTTCATCATAGGAGAACAGAAATCATAAGCCATAAAATTCTGTTCATTTAGAAAAGAAATCAGAACTATTTTCAACTCTTTTCATCTAGAGACAAAAATAGAAATTATTTGGAACACTTTCAGGATGTCTGAGATCACTGGATTTCCAGCTGTTTTTCTATTTCAGTGCAATTCTCCCATCCCAACAGGAGGCTGGAGCAGGGGGACATGTCACCTGGAGAATTATGGTTTGGCTGTGCTGTGGGGGAGATATGTGTCTTCATCCTGGATAAAAGCTGCTGGGTCCTTGAGCTGTGTATGAAATATGCACCAAAGAACCCTGTGCACCTCTTTGCAAGTAGAATGAGCATCATTCAAAGAGCAAAATTGGTAAGTGATCCATCCCCTCATCCCTTCAGACCATATTGTATTTTCTTGCATCTTGGTATGTAATGAGCTGGAAAACTTGAGGCCAAAGGTTTCTAGCACTAGTTAAGGATGGTTATCTCCCCAAACCCGTATGCCCTTGAGGCTGTGATTCCACTTCCAGTGGCTGAAAAATTCTAGGAAGAAAAAGACAACAGCAAGAGCAGAAAACCACATAAGTATTATGTGATTAATGGCGGTGCATTTGTCACACTTTCTGCCCCTTGAGTAGAGAAGATAGGACAGAAGTATGTTTTTCTTTTTTAGCTTTGTGATCAGTACATTAATCCTTTGTGAAGCTACCACTCAGCTCAAGTTCTCATGTTTTCATCCTCTTTTGACCTGATGATTGCAATTGATGCACCTCATATCATTTGAAATCCCTCACCTTTAGAGTTTTATTTTTAGGCTGAATGCATGAAGAAATAAATGATCATGCTCTGAGCTGTTTTCCATTTAAGAAACTTATCTAAAAAGAATGGATGGGTGTTATAGGAAGATTAGATGGCAGATGGAGGAAGACATGCGCTTCTGTTTTGATGCAATGGTTGATATAAAGAATGCACCTCTAAAGCAGCTCACTTGGGATTGGGATTGGAACACAGTAGATGGGGAAAAATGGACCACTGGATCTTCATCCAATACTTGGAACACTTGGACAGGAGAGCATCTTGGAGGTTGTTGGGTCATCGGACCTCTGCTTTGGTGAGAGGAAGGCGCTGTGCAGCTCAGTGTATATACATATGAACATGTTCTCACTTCTGATAGAGCACAATCACCCAAAAAGAGCAGCAGAAATGAGCAACTGCTTTTCCTTCCATGCAAGGCCCAGTTAGCTTGCTATCATCTGCGGAGCCTCTCCTTCAGCTTTCCCAACCCGGGCTGCAAAAAGTTCTTCCCTGAGCCAAGAAACACAGGCTTGAACGAGTTCAGAGTTTGTGTCAGCAGTGGCGGCAGCCTGCTCTATCAGCACAGGGCAGGGAGCTGGAGAGAGGCCAGGGCTGCGGTGCTTTCAGCTCTGCTCCTAACTGCAATGTCTTGAGTGAGTTCAAAGTTGGGCAAAATGCCTTTGCATCTGTGAGTATGAGCTTTTTGCTTTCTTCTGCAGCCAATATATGTTTCTACAGAAAAATATTGCAAATCTGGTGTTAATAGTCCTATCTGTTACTATAGTAAGTTATTGCCAGGTGAGTTTATAAGGAACCAAACCCCAGTCTGATTTGTGCTGGACATCCTTGTAGGAAATATTAACGGGGCAGCAGAAATTATCACCAGTACAGAGAACTGCTTGTGAGCAAAGTCCTGTCTCCCTGAATGGGCCCAGCTGAGCATCTTTTGTTCCCACTGATGTCAACAAATCTGGAGACCTTCAGCATCTACAAGGATGTGTGCTAGACTAGACTGTGGTTGTTGGTGTGAGGTACTTCTATATCCTTCTCAGTAAGGATGATGTTATTCCTTGGATCTGATCTTGTGAAACAGAGAAAGGCACCAAACTGTCAGCTTCATCACCTACTTCCTATTCAGATATTAGTACTGACAGTTTAGTTAGGGAAATTAAACGGTAAATCTCCCATCTGCCCTGTATGGCAAGTAACATGATCTTTGCTTTTTGCCTGAAACTCCAAATGATTTTCCTTCCAGGACACTGTCTGAAAACCTACCTAAATGATTTTACAGTCCCATCTTATCACTATCCCTGAATATTTGAAAGATGCTTTGTTCTGCAGCAGTTATAAAATAAGCACTGGGGTTGCACAAACAGGTTTGTGGGAATCCTCTACTGTAATGCCTATATACTATATAGCATTCTGGTATGTTGCAGAGCTGTGAATTTCACCTCTTCACACCTTCTGTATCTTACACAAGTCTGTCATTTCAGTAGGTTACATGATTTAGAATGATGCCATTAGAGACATCATCATGACAAGAAGGAATTACTGACTCTTTCTGATAAACTACTGACAGGATCTTCCCATTGATTTTTCCATTTAGGGGGGTGATTTGATTCTTTGCTTTTGCTCTATCATAGTTGAAAATTCAGCCATTTCTGCTCAAGAATTATTTTTTCTTCTTTAGCACTGTTTTTTAAGACAAATGGTTAACTTTTTACTTTCATCTTACATAGTTGCCTGTAAACTTGGAGACAGATTCCAGATAAACAGAAACATCAAAATAACTGAGAAAGAAATCAATATATTTTAAAATCTGTTGACAGTCTATTGACAGAAAAACGGTTTTGAATTATAAGTTTTTCTAGTGTTTGGATTTTTTTTCTCTGTAAGGTCCTTAAATTCTTGAATGAAGAAAAAGCACCAAGATTTGTTTTTATATTAATGTGTAGTGAGAACACTCCTTAATATAAATCTCAGAATAAATTAATTCTGTCCTATGTGTTGACTCAATAACTCAGTGTTAATCTGGAGAGTAGGGTAGTGATCTACAGGTTGTAAACCAGTACGGAAAATAGCTCTCAGAAGAGCTCGGCTTACACCTTGATGTATATTGCTTTTTCTTGGCTTTATGTCTCCTGATGATTTCTTCTTCCTTCTAACTTTAATCTATTGCTCCAGTGGCTTTTCTTGTATACTGAATTAAATTTGTGAGACTCTTGAGCATGGGGTGGATGGAGACCTCACACTGAACTCCAGCAACTGGTGTAGAGACTTGGAACTCCACGGAAGGCGAAACCTGAATCCAGCACTACTTGAGGAATCGAGTCTGTTTGCTTCATGCTCGATTCCCACTGATGTCCAGAGGATGGTGCTACTTGTCTTGTTAAGAATTTCTTGTCTGGGTAAGAACTGCAAAGTCTCTCTAGCGTTGTGGCCGTGTCTCCTCAGCATCGTCTGTCAAAAACTGGCCAGCACCCTCATTCCCAGATATGAAAAGTTAATTACAGCAAATATTGACATGTGTCAGTTTTTATAGATTAATTAGGGGGAAATTTACACTCAGAATAAAATTCAAAGAGGAACATGCTCTTGTAGTGGAAATTTTAACTCAACATAATTTTTTCTTTCCTTCCACCAGGACAGGATCCTTATGACAGTGTATTCCCTATAATACAACGCATCCCTTCTTGTGTCAAGGGACAGCATCATCTCAGGGTAGCCTGGTCCAGATGCATCTTGTGCTGATGCCAATGTGCTCTTGAAAGCTGCTATTTAAAGTGTGGAATGGGCTGATGTGCAATTAGCTAATAAAGCATTATAGGAGTTTTAGGGATTTTTTTTTTTTTTTCAAGGAAATATGTTTCACAAAAATTTTGTTTTGGTAAAAACTGAAATTGTAACAACTTTGACAACTTGTTTAGATTCAGTAATTTTGCATTGGATGCCATCTGTGGAGCGAGGAAGTGAGCAAGGCAGCTTTGTCATCCCCCTGGAGTCTACTGGCAAATGATGTCAAGGAGAAAACTGGAAAATATGTTTCCTGACTCTCCCTGAGCTGTGGACATCAGCTGTTGCTAAACTTAAAATCCAGTTTGGATACACAAGGCTCTTAAACTTTGGGTGTTTGCAGGTGACAGCAGCTGTGGCCCAAATAATCCTGTTTGCTCCACTAGGCTTGTGAATGCGCTCTATTTGGAAATGACGTAAAATGAAATGGATGGATATTTCAACACATCCAATGCCAGTGAGCAACACTTCCTTGACAGAAGCACCTTTATCAGAGGGAACTTTTGGCCCACAGGGTCCCTCTGAGCAGGATCCTGGTGATTGCCGAGGGATGCCCGAGGAGGATGAGTGTGGGATGCCAGCGGCTTCCCCCTCCCTCCTGCCTGGTTTGAAAGCCTTGTGCTTCAGCAGGGTAACTTCAAACTCTGTTACCAACCTTTGGATCTTTCTGCGTTAACTGCTCATCAATGGAAACTAGTTGACTTGTATTTCATATTTTTTCCTTTCACCCTCATATCATTTTCCCAGAAATCAATAAGAACGACTGAGCTTTCCCCGAGCTGCAATGAGATCAGAGGTAAATGCAGTCATTGCGTCCCTTAACTCCTCTGTCCCTGCTCATTCCCTGCATACAGTTTTCTCTTCTCCTCCAATTTCAGGAACATATGTAAATAATTAACTTACAAATTATACAAGCTTATCACACCACATCCCAACAGATGGAGAAACACCATTAAGTTGATTTGTTCAGGCAGCCAAATGCTAGACGCAGACCTACAAAAAACAAGGAAATGAGAAGTTGCCACTCTTAACACTACGTAAGTGATCTCATGGCTGCTGTTGCCGCCTCTGACATTACAGCTCATTTACTGTAATCTTAACCCTGAACCGCCCAGCCCTTTCACCGTACTCTTCCGCCTATCACATAGCTGTTGGGAAAGTTTATTTTTACTGCAACAGGGCGATGTGGTTGCAGCATGTATCCGCATCACGCGTACCCTAGCTGGTTCACATTGCCCTAGCGATTGCACTGAGACGTGGGCATCGGTCCAGTCTTGCTCTCAGTAGCTATTTCAGGGGCACTCCTTCAAGCATGATTAGGGATCATGGTTGATCTGCTTGACATCTTGGCCTGGTGAACTCACTTACAAATCTTGGCCCCTAATAATAGTGGTGGGTGTGAAACAAAGGTGGCTTAACGCTGGGAAATGCTCTAGCACCACAATGTGCAAAGGGGTATGAAAAATGTGGATGTCACTTAGGTTAAGAAGAGCTGGCAGCTACAATAGAAAAATTGTGTTTAATTTTTTCTGACCAACTTGCAAAGAGTAGCTCTTGCTCGAGCAACAGAGACACTGAAGCTGGGACCTTAATGAAAACAAACCTATATGCTGTTGTCTGCAGGTAATGGCCAGAGAAGAAGTATATGCTATACAGGGCATAGGTCTTACAAGCATTAATATTTCTCTTCATTTGCCAAGGAAAATAAGTGCATCACTCGGGTAATCTAATCAATCACGTTTGAACTTGAAACCTGTCTTTCTTGCTTGATGATGAATAGAAGAATAATGCAACATTAGAAATGGAAAAATTCTTGCTTTTTTTGCAAAAGGACACTACGTTGCTGGACATCTACTATTTTTTCTGTTTAAATTGTGCCAGGACATCACAGCAATATCATGCAGAGATACGCAGTGGCTTTTCAGTTCCTGGTTTTGCTATCAGTTGCCAACGAGCTACAGCAGATCACAGCTGAGGTGAATTTGCTATGCCTCTTACTGTGGGCTGCAAAAAGGCTCTTTGACTCAGTTACTGCAGCTAAGCTGCTCCAGGCTGCTTTTGGGCACCCAGAACACAAGTAAGCACCAAGGAGAATGGAGCCCTTTGCCTCTGCTGTGGCCCCTGAGGATCTTCTTATAACTGACCAGTGCCACTGCTCTGCACTTGCACTGAGTGCTGGGATGCTTATTTGATATAACAAGCTTTGTATCTTCATTTGGGGGGAAAAACTGAATTTGTGAATGTCTGTTTTATGGAGGAAATTTGTGCTTCCATACTTAGGAATATTCTGTTTTGAGAGTCGGTTACCAGGACTGTCTTTTTCTCTCTGTTCCCTGCTGCCGTGGTCCATGTAGTTGCACTACCACAAGAAGGCAGTGACATCCTGGCAGGAAAGACGATGGGGCTCTGAAAACACTTTCTGCGTGTACATGTGGGCAGTTCATGGAGTCTGTGGCTGTTTTCTGGGAAAGTTGCTTATCAAAGTCTTTGCTTGGCTCTGCAGTGCTGCTGCTAACTCAAAGTGAAGCCAGCGAGGGGGTTTCACTGCTTTGGAGATACCTTATGTATTCATAAACAGTCTTTGGTGGGGATTTTGAAGTTCTCCACAGTTTTAGCCCCTCGGCTACTCTCTTTTGGTCTCTCCAGGGTTTTTCCTAAGGGTTTTCATCCTGACCACCTGTGAGAAATAGTTGTGCACTATTTATTCATTTTCTTTCTCACTTCACCCTGAGGGCTATACAAATCATAGGCAAGTATTGCCAGATGACTATCAGATACCCTAATTCTAATTGACCCAAAAATTTGCCGTTTCCAGTGCCTACTGCTACTTCCCTAATTCCACAGCTTTTGTGCTCATTTGATGTAGACTTGCTCACATCTCCTCCAGGTTATTTTTCTGACATGAAAGTTTCCCTCCAGTAGTTTCTACTCCGCTGCTGAAACTCTGCTTTAATGTGCAAAGGCCATCTGAAGGGATGTGAAGTTGGTGTTTGTCCCATTCTGCCACTGCTGCCATCTCCCAGCTGTCCTACTTTCACGCCTCCATCACAGCACACAGCACTTCAGGTGGCATCCCTGGTACATCAGAAAAAAACACAACAAACTATTTCTACACCCCCCCTACGCCCCCTCATTTCTCAGCCTTAGGAAATGGAAGTCTGGGTTTTTCTGACTTACCGTTTCTGTAAGTCCTATGCATCAGTGCAAGCGTGAGCCAGCCGAGACTTGCAGCCACCAGGGCCAGGCACAGCTGGGGAACACCGCTGGTGCCCTGGTACACCTTTAATGCCAAATCAAGTGTGTCTTTGGGCTTGCCTTCTTTGGAGCGCAAAAGCCCCAGTTTAGCTTTATGAGGAACGGCTGTGTTATTTGCTGCTAATTAGTATTCTAAGTGCTGTGCTGAAATTCCACTGAAATACCAGTTGTTGCTGGGCATCTCTGCTCTTGTTTGTCAGGATGATGTGTAATGATGTTATTCTAGCCCTGTGCCATCCTGTGCTGGACCATGCCCAGCCATCCTTCTCAGCGAGACCTACCTTAGCTGCTTGCTCATGCCAGGTCTGGTTTTTTGCTGTTACTATCTGAGTTACTCTGTCATTACTCTTTGCAACTGGGACAGTGAATTTATTGAGATGTATTCCAGGCAATATTTTCAATATAAATATTTATGGATAGAATTTTCAAATATTATCTAGGAGCACAAATCCTGCTGAATGTCAGTGTGATTCATATTCCTACAAGAACATTGGGAAATGCAGCTCCTAAAGTTAATAATGA
>VZRU01001690.1:503447-523020 GCA_013398155.1 Pedionomus torquatus
TGCTGTGGTTCAAGTACATGGGAGGCTAATATGGCTTCCCTGTAGAAACACCTTTACCCTCAGCTAGGGCTATATGCCTCTGTGCTGGATTTAGCTGAGAATAAAGTAGATTTTTGAATTCTAAATTCTGAGGTTGCAAAGTAGCATTTAGAAAAGAAAAAAAAAGTAGTATTATTATTCCTAGCTTTTATTCAGTATAAAACCATACTGCTTTTGAGATTTTCCCAAAGCTTCCTTTTTAGTGCAAGACACTACTACTTTTTTTAAGCCTTTAAGCTTTCTTTTCAAATGGTCTCTTGATTGCCATTCTAACTAAGAAGAGATGTATTTGCAAATCAAAAAAAAAAAAAAAAAAAAGGAATGAGGGGTGGTTTCTCACAGCCNTTTGAGTGCCCTTTTAAAAAAAGAGGAAAGTGTTTGAAAAAAAAAAAAAAAAAAAAAAAAAAAGGAATGAGTGGTGGTTTCTCACAGTCTCTGCATCCACAGCAAAAGGCTGGGAATGTGGGGGAGAGAGAGGAAAAAACATTTTTCATCACTCACTGTTTAAATGATAAAATGTCCATTAATAGGATCATATTATAGAATTCTAATTTTAACCTTTTCAAAGGGTTCCCATCACTGCAGATCTTGCAGCTGGTGCAATTACAGTATGGCATAAACATTTTGCTGGAGAATTTGATTTGATTTAATTATAGGAAAGACTTTTTGTAAGGTCACTGCTGTGGACGTTCTTCAGGCATTCGCTCTAATTACAGTTCTGTTTTTGATACTGGGCCTGTCCGATCTTCACGTCTTATGTAGAGTCACTCCTGTGCTGTACAGTGTTAGACAGATCAATCACTGCTTAGAAATGATGAGTCTAGGATCTGGTTCTATCTCTGGGACAGCTGCTTGTTTGCATTTCAGTGCATTTTTTGCTCCCTCAGTGGGTGAGACCGCATGTGTCTGGTCATGCAATGGGGGATGCTGGGCTGGATGTGGCGGTATTATGTAGAAATGTCACATTGTAGTAAGACTCAACTAGATGGCATATGCCAGGTGCTGCCTCCCTCCTGTGCTGTGACCTTGTATGCCCAGTGCAGTTTCTTGGTGGATCTGGGTCACTAGCCGAGTTTCACGTGAAGGGGCGATGACAGTGAAGAGAAGCCATGGCACTGGGCTTGTTCATGTGTTAGGTACAGGCCAAGTATCTGGCAGGAGGGAGCTCTGTGCATCTTGGTGCCTGGCGGGTAAGATTTTGGCAGAACTCTGCAGACCTGTGGGCATGATTTTGTGCTTCAGTCCTTGCCCCATGTTCTGTAACTCCTTTGCAAAACCACTCGCACTCCTGCTAGTGTTGGTTTTGATAAGCCCCTTCTAGATCTCAATGAAGACATTTCATCAGACTGACTTCACAGTGCTGCCTGTGAATTTTTACCCCTTTTCAGTTAACTTTCTCTTTGTAGGGGCTTCCCATGACAGAATTAGGTATTTGGTCCAATGCAGATTAATTCCAGAAAAATTTTGCAGTGTGTTAAAAATGCAAGAGGCAGAATGGGTTGGTAAGGAATGTAGAATTATAGAACAGTTTGGGTTAGAAGGGATCTTTAAAGACAACCCAGTCCAATCCCCCTGCATCTTAAACTAGAAGCTCAAAGACTTGTCCTACCCGATCTTGAAAGTTTGCAAAGATGGGACATCTACGACCTCTCTGGGCAACGTGCTCCAGTGTTTCTCCACCCTCTCTTTAAAAAATTTCTTCCTTCTATCTAGTATAAATCGGCCCTCTTTTAGTTTAAAACCATTACCCCTTATCCTATTGCTACAGTCCCTGCTCAAAAGTTTGTCCTTTTTTTTTTCTTATAAACCACCTTTAAGTACCAAAGACCTGCAGTAAGGTCTCCCTGAAGCCTTCTCTTCTCCAGGCTGAACAATTCCAATTCTCTTAGCCTGTTGTCATAGGAGAGATGCTCCAGCCCTCTGACCATCTTTGTGGTTCTCCTCTGGACCTGCTCCAACAGGCCGATGTCTTTCCAGTTCTGAGGGCTCCAGAGCTGGACACAGTACTCCAGGTAGGGTTTTGCTAGAGCAGAATAGAAAGGCAGAATCGCCTCCCTCGACCTGCTGGCTATGCTGCTTTTGATGCAGTCCAGGATATGGTTGGCTTTGTGGGCTGTGAGTGCACATTGCTGCCTCATGTTCAGGTTTTCATCAACCAGTATCCCCAAGTCCTTCTCGGCTGAGCTGCTCTCAATCCCTTCATCCCCCAGTCTGCATCAATGTTGGGGGTTGCTCTGACCTTGCACTTGGTTTTGTTGAACCTCAAGAGGTTCACACAAGCCCCCTTCTTGAGCTTATCCAGGTCCCTTTGACTGGCATACCATCCCTCAGGTGTGTCAAATGCACTGCTCAGCTTGGTGTCATCCACAAATTTGCTGAGGGTGCACTTGATTCTGCTGTCTATGTCATTGATGAAGATATTAAACGGTACTGGTGCCAATACAGATTCCTGAGTGACCCCACTTGTCACTGAGTTGGATGCTGAGCTGTTGTTCACTACCTCCTGAATGTGATCATCCAACAAATTCCCCATCCAATGAACAGTCCACCATCAAACCCATATCTCTTCAATTCAGAGAGAAGGATGTTGTGGGGAACCATGTCAAAGCCTTAGAGAGATCCAGATGGACAACATTCATAGTTATTCCCTTGTCCACTGATGTAGTCACTCCATCATAGACAAGCTCAATTTTATTTCTTTTTTCTATATAATTACAAAATTTGCTAGTGTTGGGAGCAGAACAGGCAGGATTGCTGATGTGTCAATACAGTGCAGGTGTTCTAGAAATGAATGAAGGAGAACAGGGAGAAAGAAAAGGATTGGGATGGCATGGGCATCGCAAAGAGGGCGGAAGGCAAATACTGTGGTACATATACTTTGTGTCGTGTCTCTTCAACATTTCGCCCTTGCTTGGCAGTTCTAATGGATTGTTACAAACATCTCCCAATCACCTCATCTGTTCTCTGCTTCCTCAGCAGAAAATCCTTCTGAAAGCCATCTGGTTCTCCCATCAACAAACCTTGTGTATCTAGGTCTAAAAGTTACTTCGTGTCACTTAAAGACTGTTTTGTACAGTGTATGTCCTACTTGTTCCTACATAACGTGACATCTTGTTTTAAATGTTTCAATCAATTGAACTTCTGGCACTGCCCTCAGGAGATGATTCCAGTCTTGCACTAAAGCAAGCAGCATTAGAATTTTTTCTCCAATAGTCAGCAATTTTTTTCCTTTGCTAAGCCAGGGGATGGTGCTACAGAATAGGGCCTCTAATTGAGGGAAGAAAAGATGGGATGAGTGGGAGAAAAGCAAAGAGCATGAAGGAAGAGATATTGATAACTGGCTGGATAACTGAGGCCCTGGTGAAATTAAACATTTAATCCTTGCTTCTTGTGTCCTCTACTTTTCATAGCAGAGGGAAGAAAGAAGATGCTCTTCCTTTAAAAAAAGGAAATTAAAACTCTACTGATGTTCTTTTCTGGTGCTGAAGAACTGTGAAGTCCAAAGGTAAGAAAGGGAAATGGGCTAATATCTAGGGCTGGCATTTCTGAAGGTACCTGAAGAACTTTGGTGCTGAGCTCTCCCTAAAGCCCTGGCAGAGTGGAGTGACAAGCTACATAAGCTCTTTTTCAAATCTTATCCTTAAAGAGCATTTTAAAACAGAGGTGGAAAGCAAAGGCCAACAGAATCCTACAGATATCCATGTAGTGATTAGTCTTGAGGCTGGCAGAAGTAATAGTCAATTATTTGTTCTGCAGCTTTGTCTATGACCTGCATATCTATGCCAGGGCCCCACTGGGCAAACACACAGGGAAAAAAGAGAGTCCCAAAGAGCTTGCTTAAATATTTTATTCATTACATTAATTTTTGCCTGAAGATATTTTTTTTTCCCTTGGGTTTGGAGGACTTAAGATACAGTTCAAAGGAGTGTGTGGGACTTAGCCAAGAAGCTGTCCCTGAAATTAATGACAGAGTTGGACTAAACCCTTTGTACCATTTGGAAATCAGCCACTGACACAGAGATAGGTTTGCCCCATGGTAAAAACCTTTTACTTCCTAATGATTGAATTGGCCTTTTGGGTTTACTCTAAAGGGTAAACATGCCCCACAGCGCTATTGAGTACTGCATGTATATGGCAGACAAGAGAGAGAACCAACGAACTTCAAGAAATATGAAGTACTATGGCCTTTTCTATAAAATGAAGTTGTGAGCAGTGTTTGGCTCAGAGGTGCTGGTCCAGTCCTTCAAGTTTAGTCGTATCAATGCAAAAGCTTAGATTTCAGAGCAGTGCTGGTGATTGAATTACTACTCAGGACTGGCAGTTGCTGCCATTTCTATTCAGAAAATGGCCTCATTTTGCCCTTGTAGTAAGAAGCATATGTTGCCACCTACTACAGAAATGCTAGACTCCTTTTTGTTTAAAGAACTGGCTTTCATCACAGTAGGAAGTTATCTTATGAAGATTTCATATCTCTTTCTCTGGAAAAATATGAGACTGTAAATTGGTCGTTTCCTTTATTATTGTTAGACCCCGCTCCACACCCCTCTCCTCTTAAACTGCCACAGGTGTCCTGTTAAAAGCTACCACACTGTACATGGAGATTAGACAGATGGACATGACCAACTCGGATCTTCCTGGCTCTGACAAACTGGACTGGGTTGTTGCGTGATGAGCTGGAAGGCAGGCAGCCCATATTAACAACTCTTTACTCGTTGGGCTAGTCTTACATTTTCCTTTGCTGTTAACATTTGCCTTTTTTCTTGTCTTGTTTCCACCCTAATTTGTGATGGTTTCACCCTTTGCGTGGGCAGGTGGGAATACCCACTGACCCTTACTGGTGAAAGTCTTTTCTAATCCAGTATACATTTCCCATTGTATTCTGGTGAGTCAGACTTCTCTTAGGGTAGCTCTGTGCTCGCAAAACTTTACACTTTGTTCTATGCAGCAGGACAGACCCTCCCTCTGGATATCATGCTTCAGTGTTTTGCAGTGGTGTATCGTTCTGCAGCGAACACACATGGGCTGAGGCACAGCATTAACAATGTCAGTGTTTGATTCTAATCAGGCAGACCAAGTGCCACCTTCAGAACCAGCCCCGGATCAAAGAAGGCAAAATGTGGGGCTGAATGTTTATTTTCTTTACTGATTAGGCCCATTCCCTTTGCATTCCAGACAAACAGCAGCCCCACTGTTCTCTGACTCAAAGCAATATATCCCCTTAGCATGTGGCATGCCAAAATTAACCCCTGGGCAACAAAACAACAGGAAACAAAGGGTAGTTTGTTAAACAAAAATCTGTTTATGCAGGATCAGACATTCAGACAGGGCAAAATAAGTTCCTGCTTTATTAGTGATTGTGTAATCTTATTTTGAAGCTACAATAATGAACCTATAGAGATGATAATTTTTTTATTTTTTTGTGTGTGTAAAAAATTGATCTGTCTCTGAAACAGATGACTTTGCAATCAGAACAGCAGGTAAAAGCAGAGCCAGCTGTTTAGCAGATGAAAGCCTGCAATTCCCTTCAAAAGTTCTGGATACATCTGCAACCACTACAAATCTAGTTTAGGGTGTTTTAAAGTTTAAGCACACTTCTAATTTGAAAAAAATGATCCTCTACGACCAAGGCTGACTTTCTTCATTTTGTTAGAAGGTTCTCTGTGTTGCATATAATGGGGTGAGCTTTGATAAATTTAGATGCTGCAAGGTGAAGGGAGATTATTTTCATGGTTTTTCCTTGTTAAAATGCTGGCAGAGCATCAATGAGCAGTAGGACCAGCGGAATCAGGCCTCCCTGCTTTCCTTACTGCCTCAAGCTGAAACGTCCTGTTGTGTTACATTTTATACTCTGCTCAGTAAGACCTTGAAGTGCATTTGCTGAACACAGTGTTAAGAAAGTTTCTCTCTCCCCTTGTTTTTTATTTCCTTGTGCCTTGTTCTGCTCACGAGGTCTGCTTTTTTAAATCCGACTGCTGTTCTGACTTGAAGGAATTTCGATTTTTCTGGGAAAGAATCCATCTTTCTGAACCTGCCTGTTGGTGGGTAATGCCTCCTGCCCATTGCATTAACTTAGGTGTCCTCTGGGTCTTCAGAGCTCCTTGAGGATTACATGGATCTAATCATAAGTATGAGGAGGAGAAGTCCTGTCTTGGAAAAGAAACAGCATATTGCATGTTGCTATTTTATGTTGGGATAAGGGAAGAAAGTGATGGCTTAAGTATACGTGACCATGTCTTGATGGATTAAGTGTCTGTTTAAAGTCCTTTTCATGTCTGTTTTCACTTAGTGTGTGAGAAATGCATGTTGGGACACATGTGTTGTTTGTATATTTTGCCACTGTGTCCTCCTGCAAGGCCTCTCCCTTAAAGTCTTTCTCTTGTCTGCTTTTTCTCAAGCACAGACTCTCTCTGGGGTGAAAAAAGGGAGGAAAGCCTATTTCACGTTTGCCCTGCATGTCAGTACTGTCCCTCTCCTCTCTCACTAATTGAACATGAAGTGGTTGACGAAAAAAGGCTGAACATATTAGATTAGGGTGTCTCACACTTCAATGAGCTGTCTTGATCTGAAAGGGAGTGAAAAGACAGAGGGGCTCATGTTCAGAGATGATGAACCTGATATGGAAGTATCATTCTGGTGTTTTGCAGGTCACACCACAGAAAAGTCTAAAAAATGAGTTGAACAAATGGATGAGCTTTCTTCATGGTGAAGAAACCTCTTAGCAAGTGTTTCTGAGAGATATGTTGTGAGGCCCAGGTAAATGCTCAGTAAGTTAAATATTGATGGCTCTATTCATTACTTGAGTTGACTTACACTGTGCAATGCTTAGTGATGTGCAAAGTTAGGACCTGCTGTGCTTGGTGCTGTATAGAGCCAGGAAAGTTGAAAATTGCCCTTGTAAAGACCTTGAAACTGCAATTTATGAGGAGCCAATGTGCCTGTAGTTTTGGGAGCAAGGAGCTTTGCTGTGATGGAATAAAGGCAAAGCCAAGAACAGCTCTAACCTGATAAAATGGATTGATGAGATGCTAATGGATTGAATGGTGAAAATTCATTTCAAAAGACAGAAGGAACATTGGGACACAGCTTTCAAAAGCAGTAAAAACTCATCAGGATGCAGTCTGTACTGCTAATTCGACACTTGTGGCAAGCAGCTTTTGGCTCTGTAAGTTAAGAATTGTCTCCTGTCCCAGATGTGAGGGGATTATTTAGGAGGCGTACACTGGAGGGAGACGTGAAGATAACATTGCACATAGTGGCATATCTGGCATTTATGAGCTTTTCACATTGGAGGAAACAGTTCTTCAGTGATGTTTGGTGAGATTTTCAGCTCTTGGGGTTGCTGCAGAGCTTAAAGCAGCTTGTGAAAGATAATTGCACAGTGTGAAGGGAAGGAAGAAGTTCTGAGCAGGCTGAGAGACCAAAGTACACATCTCCTGCACAATGGGGGGGAAATATATTTCACCAGAAAAAGAAAGGTGATGTGTGAGAAATCTTTGTAGTTAGCTTGTGAGAACTGGAACAGGAAGGAGCTATGTGACCAGGGAGAGAAATCAGTCTGTGACAAGGCCTCTGAATGTGCCATGGCAAGAAAAGGCTATAAAGATGAAAAGACAATAGTCACTAACAGTATTGGAGAGATCAGGGTGCTGAGAACTCACAGCATAGGTATCTTTACAGATTTTTCTGCCTGAGGAGGAGCAATGGGGATCTTTGGAAGATAACACACTGATGTCCTACTGGATGACAGGAGTTGCTTTACATAGACTCTGAAGACAGCTGGAAAGGCAGGTAGTTTGAGTTTCATCACTGGTGGTGCTACGCCCATGGTGTGAGCCTCTGGAAATTTTGGAAGACACAGGCTATCTCTGGCTTGAGTGAATTATAAAAGGGTGGCATTTGAAGTAGTTAGCTGTTCTGATACATGACCTCACAGTCTCCTTACTGTGAGAAAGGAGAGGCTAATGAGTTCATGTCTGTTTGACAGGTTGCTATTTCTTCCAGTGTAAATCATCTTGCTCTCTTATTACCTCTGTTGGTTTCGCCTGGTCACTTAGCTTTGTTTTGTTCCCCTAGGCTTCAGTACTGTTGCATGCATCATTTTCTGTCAGCAACTGATTTTGCTAGTAAGCAGATCCCCAGACTGAAAACCATAACCCTTTTGGGTCAGATACAATATGTGCATTTAAAGGCTATGGTAGTATGTGACAAAACTTCCTACTAAGTCACATCAGAAAAAACAAAGGTGGGAGGCTAGAAACTGGCATTTCTTCCATGCCAAGAGACTAGCTAACAAGTTGCAGGTGGTCACAGCAGGAGGATGGGAAGAGCATGATTATGATGGGTTGTGGTGATAGCCTGTGTGCACTTGCACGTTTCACCTGCTTCTTTTTCCCAGCAGTTCTTAAAATGTTTTACACAGCTTGCTATTTTGTTCAGATAGAGTGCAAATTGGGAATTACCAGAGTGCAAAGTCCATTTTGATTGCTTGACTGGGCTTTATCCTCCTACTGTCCTTTTACTTTCAGCTTGGTCTAAGACCCCTAGGGGATGCTGGCCTTGCCACAGTAATCCTTTCTTACTGCTCAAACCTATTGAGGTGACTCAGGATGGTATTCACTGAAGATCATTGACTTGAGAGTGCTCCCATCATATTGCAAACACTTCAAACTACTGGCTTGCTTCTGCTCTGGAGAGAAGAAAGTATTTTTAATGTAACAAATGACTTGGCAACTAAATGACTTGTCCCTTATTAGAGGACACTTGTTGCCCATTGGAGTTAGCCACCTGAGAAAGAGGGCTGTGACTCTGCATTTGGCAGAAGCTTCTCTAGATGCTTGGTTGCATATTCTGAGAGGGGAGGGAGGAATCTCTTGAAGCATGAAATGGAGGAAAGAAATTTTGTCTTGAATGCAAATGGATCCCAGAGGGCTTAAGAGAGCAGAAGCCTCAAAATACTTGTTCTGCCAAGGAATGTGCAACAGTGCACTCACAATCTTTGCACAAACTCTCCTCATTTGCTTACATGGTGTGAGAAGCAGCCTTTATCCTGTAATCTTGCTTATACAACTGACTCATTTTTGTCTTAAAATGTATTGTTTGGTGGTTTTGGGTGGGGGGTGGAGGACATCGCCACTGTTACTCCAATCAATTCTGTGCTTTTGGAGAGCTTACATCCCCAGGCTGCTGTGAAGGTAGAAGCACGTTAAATTGCAGAGGAACTTGAGGAGCAGAAGCGGTTGGAACACAGATCCCAGTTTGGAGGGAAGAGTCCTCATCCAGATGCAGTGAATGGCTATGAAGAATGAGAAGACTATATCCATGGAACTGACTTTCTGCATCATCTCTCAGTTGCCCATACCCTAGCAGTGGATTGTCTGTGCCACAGAGGAAGAGTTTGCTTGGATCTGTCAGGGCTACTCAACTGAGGTGCAGCACTTCAATTGTGAAATGCTGTTTATTTGTCTAACTTAGCTTCCAGAACATCACTGAGACAAGTAAACAAATCCTTCTGAATCCAGTCCAGGTCTCTCTGCATCATATTTCTGCAACAGGAGTGCATCCAGGGCTACTCTGCTTTTAACGCTGATTTTAGCTGGGTTTCACCATCACTAGCTGTGCAGGATCTGAAGTGATTTCCCCTAGAAGCTGTGCTTCTGCACCTGCTCCCCAGCCTTTGGTTGGAAAACATCTTGGTTGTGGTGTGCTGCTACTGACAGCAAGGAGTGAGCTTTTGGGCTGGCCTGCACCATGTACTACAGAGCTGAGCACTGGGGACATGTAGTAGAGAGGCTGCAACCAACTCAGCAGAAACCAGGAGGATCAAGTGAAGTGGTGGAGCCTGGCAAAACTGGTTATTTGTGGGAACCTTACTAGACTTCCTAACTTATTCTAAAATACCCAACAGATTTCGCACTATCTAGGATGTTCCAGCCTACTCTGTGACCATGAATTACGAAATGGTGTTCTGCAGGTTTGAATTGCAACACCAGCTTAATCAAGGTACCAACCCAGACCTGACTTGAGCCTGATAAATGTGACTAAGATCCACAGCACCCACACTGTTTGGGTTTATGACTGATCAACACTTCTGAAAATGAGACCGCTTTTAGCTGAAAAAGAGAAGAAACCAAACCTTCAGAAACTTTTAAAATATCTTCATATTAATCTCTTTGCACTCAATTTCTTCAGAAGCTAATGAGGTTAGTATCCTGAAGGAGTGTTGTGATACTTCATAGTGGCAATGCTCTGAGATCCTTAAATGGAAAATGCCAGAGAAATGGCTACTTGTGTAATTTTTCGAAAAGAGGGAAAGAGGAATGGAAATTACACTGTAAATGTGCCTGGACAAGGGTGGGAAATAATCACTCAATGTGTAACGATTGAGCCGTCTGTAAGATAGAGGGAAAAAATGCTTATTAGGAACACATTTCAAAAGACCTCTCATCTGAATTACTTTGCAATAGAAAGAACTTGATAAGTTGTTAAAGAAATAAAGAATATTCTGCACAGGCTTCTCTAATTATGCGTAACTGTAAGTTTTAACTGAGCAAGGAGCTCCATCTGCTTCAACAATACGATTTATGATACAGTAGCTTGGCATCCTCCGAGTGCCTCAGAACACTGAAATGCAGTAGCATATGTAAATACTTCCTAATTATACATAGCAATGGGAATTCACAGATGGGTAACACCACCATCTACCAAAGACCTACTACCTATAAATCCTCCTTGAAACAGCCTTGTATTACAATGGATTCTGGTAGATTTTGGGATGGATTGTTAAGATTCCATTATCTAAATTGGGTTTCAGGCACAGGTGGGCTGGAGCTTTCTTTTGTAGGAGGATGTATTGCAGACAATGGCATGAAGCACTGACTGCACTGCAGAATATGGCTGCTACCCTATTGCTGCAAAAGCAATGTTTGCTTTCTGGTGATGGAAATAGGCATTTACACAGATGCAATAGTGCTGTGCTTAGACAAAGGAGCCAGTTTAATGGGCCCATTTCTTTCTCTTGTAACAGAATGAAATACCAATGAGTTTTGTACTCAGTTAGCGGTCAGATATTCTGGAGGCAATTATGGGTGGGTGCAGATATCAGTGAGTCTGAGCAGCCTGTGGAGAACAGGAAATGGTGGAACTTCATTCAAGTAAACTCTTCTGAGTTAAAGTCTTCTCAGCAGCCTCAGCTTCAGAGACTGTTACCATTTAGTCTGACTAAACCTGTCATCTGAGTAATTTCACTGTAAAATATAGATAAATGCAAAGCATTTGCATTTTTGAAAAATCTAAAAATCTGAAAGGATTTTTAAAATCCTGGACCTTAGAAGAATTCATGAAAGATCAGTGTAATTCTCCAACAACAACAGAGCAGTGTCTGTGCACAAACCAGCTTGTTACTTCTTATTTTTTAAGTAGATGGTCCTGTTGATTAAGTAAAGAGGATGTAAACCTAATTCCCTTGCCCTCCGCCTTCCCGCTTTATCTTTTGAAGCATAGCAAAGTGAGTTTAGCATAGTGAGTTTAGGCCTTCAGTGATCTAGGAATATGGAAGAAAATCTTTAATAAGCATATCAAATAACCACCAATGGAGGATTTTTGTTCTTAAGCCCAATAAGCAAGGTTTGACATGGTGATATGACTTAACAGCATTTGCAGTGGACTTGCCAGAGAATGTGTGGGCATCTGGGAGTATTTTAGGAATTGATTTGCATAATCAGGCTCTTGATCTACTGGCTGAGGGGAAAGTGTCTTCAAAACTGCTTTGCAATCAGTTTTCATTCTTGAGCCCTGAGATGTCACCAAGACATACAAGCCAAGAAAACTACAAGCACAACTACACAGGTAAAACTCCTGCCTCCTGTCTTGTTCATAAGAAATGGCTCATAAGAAAAGCTTAGAGCAAGCATATAAGTAGAACAACTGTATTCAAGAAGTTCCTGCTCCAGGGTGTTTGGTGAATTCTCTCTGAATTTGTCTCACCCGTATTTGAACTTGATTATATACTGCCATATCCTGTGGCAATGAGTTGTATAATTTAATTATTGCTTTGTGTGTGTTTCTTGGGGGTGAACAATTTCTTTTCATTTATTCTCAGCTTATCATCTACTAACTTTGTTAGTTGGTTCTAAATTTTGTATAGTGATAAACAGCAGGCAGTCATTCCTTGTTTTTCCTTCTTATACCAACTGTGAGGGTATAGATGTGTACTCTACTTTCTTCCCAGTTGTTCTTGTCTTAAGTTGAGGAATTTGAGTCTAATTGATTTTTTTTTTCATGAAGCTACATACTGAGAGTAAATCAGAATCTACAGCTGCTGAGTTGAAACCATCAGACCATTGACTTCATTTAGCCCCTCAAAATAGGAAGGAAATTCATTGGTGTCAGCTACTGCTACCCCATGTGGATCTCAGGTTGTTTCAATGTGTTGTGTTTTTACAACTTTTTAATCAGGATAGTTTGTATTTTCAGGAATTAATTAGCTTGTTCACATGCCAGCGCAGTGCCTTGACTCTGAACAAGGACAAATCATCCCTGGCCCAGCCTGGAACATGGACTGATCTATCCTATCTCCAAAGCTTCCATTAGCAATAGGGACTAGCACAATATAAATAAGAAGGGCTATGGACTCCTAGTTTGTCTTTCCCAGAGGTTACTAAAGTGCTCCCATAGCATTCAGGGGATACATTATACTTCCTACTTTTTACTTTATGTTGGAAGCTACTGTTGAATATAAGTAAACCAAAGATAAACGTTGCATCTCAATGCCAGTCAACAGATCAATAGCATAAGAAATAAAAGGGCTATATTATAGCCAGTGTCTTCAGTTCAGGGGGATCTACTTTTGCTTCTCAAATTTGTTATTTTCCTAAAATTAGAAGTGATGTTTGGTACTTTGTTGCTCGATAAAAATGACCTTTAATTTACAATGTTGGCAGAACAAGTCCACAGAAAACCACAGCCCTATCTGAAGTCACTTCACTGAAACAGGGCAAGATAAAATCAGAAATCAGGCAACCCTTTCAGGTTTATCTTTTTTTTTTTTTTTTTTTTTTTTTTTTTTTTTCCTCTCAGTTGATAGTCTCAGGTATTTCTTTCTTTTTGGTTTTCATGGATGTTATTAAGCAGAGCAAAGCAAACCCTCTAACGGAGATCACATTTTGTTAAAGCTGATTTACTTGTGGCCATTTAATGGAAGGCTTGTTTTTCACTTGTTCAAGCTACTCCTTTTTCTCTTTCTTATCTTTTAGAAGTGACATTCTAAAGGAGCAGTTTCTTCTTGAAGTTTGATTATGAAATGCAAAGCATTTGATTTAGGTTAATAAATAATCAAAGATTAACTCTATCTTAAAATGTTCTGAAGAATTCAAGTGTGGCAGGAAGCACTTGAAGTTAGTCTGTGTTAGGAGGGTTGCTTTGCTCTGACTTTTCTTATACAGAGGGCCCCAAATTGTCCTCTACTTCAGCTGAATTTCAACAATTAATTTGAATTACCACTGGGGGGAAGGGTGTCTCTGCATTGACTAGATGAGGAGCCTAGGAAGACTAATTACTTCTCTTTAAATCGCTGAACAAGTGTGAGTGCCCCCTGTCCCTGGTTGCCTCCAGAGGTGGTTACTTTTTGTCCTGAGCAAGAAAATGAGCAGTAAATTGTCAGAGTCAGAGAACATACAGCCCCAGAGGATGAATTAGCCTTCTTAGGTTCCTGTGAAGTACCTTCAGTTCAGGTTTGATTAATATCAGTGCAGGAAAGTTTTGTGAAACATAGATGGAGACCAGCAGCCAGATGTCATGGAGAACTGAATCTGTTGCTCTGCATTATTGAGCACATGTGGGCTTCGGATGAAACCTTCTGTCTCAGAGGCCACTTTCATACTAATAAATCATGCTCAGTTCTGGCTTATATTGGTAGTGATGGCCTGTGTTCCTGCTATTAAATGCCTTTGGTCTCCAAAACAGAATAGCCAAATCCAAACTGTGCATTGGAAAAGGTCCTGGATCTGTGTCAGCTCCAGAGCTGTGCCTGGGAATTGTTTGGAAGAGTGTTAGCTGGCTCTGGCCAGAACCATCTGAGGACATGCCTCACAATTTAACACTGCTGTGATTGAGTCTTGGTTCCTGGGATTAGTCCCAGACACTGCTCAGCTTACTTATGTAGTCAAACCCAGAAGCTCTGGTCCAAGCCTCGCTTGTTGTCATTCATCTGGGATTTCTTGCACTAGCATTACCTTTCTATACCCAGCTGGTGGTATGCAAAACAAAGGGATTATAACTGAAAGGCTTCTGGTCCACAGCCCCAGCTTCTCACTGTTCTGTGGCTCCCACATCGTGTTTTGTCTGTGCTCAGCTGGGGGAAAAATCGTACGAAGTGATCAAGTGTGCCTCTGATTTTAGTGGGCTAAATGATGACTGTGCAGGTTCAGGATCCTTTATGCATTAGTCATGGAATTCGACAAAACAGTACAAAGGCAGTTAGGGATTTGGCAGTTCACTAAACCAAAAGGTCAGATGCAAGTCTTGGGAATGCAGTTTTACTTGGAGTTGTAGTTCAGGTTTTCCTCCTGCATCTGGCCATAGCGGTTATAGTACAGGAATAGCGAGAATTATAAAGGTATGGAAATTGTTTCTTCTTGTTTCCTTTCCTGTGTATTCCTGTTTCCATCCACTGTGATGATCCACAGAGATGGCGATCTTTTGTAATGTTAGTGAGAGAACTTCTCTGCTTTCTCTCGTTTTTGGGAATGGCATCTCCTCAACATGGAATGTAATCCCCTCACATTCGATTACAGCAGTGGTAGGAAGTGTGTGATCAAACATTTACATGACTCTACCTCTTGGTTACATAAAAGAAAATTAATGCAATTTTCACCTGCATACTTTTATCTTATTATGAGTGGAACTGCTTATAAACCAAATAAGCCAGAAGGCAAACTGCAACATATTAAGGTGAGAGAGAAAAAGAAAAACAGCCTCAATATTTTCAGAGCAATGTGTTAAATTTAAATACATTTAAAACTTAGTAATACATATAATTAGTGCTGGTTTCCATGGTTACGGAGTCAAAGATACAGAAGTTGCGGCTCCATTTCTTGTCACTGAAAACTCTACAGTCAGAAATGGAGTGGATCCAGGTGGCAAATATTCATATGTTGGAATTGGCGTCACCCGTCTTGTGTCCAATCTGTTAGTCAAAGTGAAGTAAATTAAAACTAGTCAAAGTTTATTTCTGATTAATGTATTTGGTAAGTAAGAATGTAACCACCACTGAATAGGAAAGGGGAACCATTTTATGTCTCTTAAAATGGTCCCCATGAGAGATGTTCTCTGGTTCAATCTATCTCTGGTATATTTTCTTATTTCCTCATTTTTGGCTAACTCATTGTCAAAAGCTGTGAAATGACAAGCAACAGAAAGGATCCTAGAGATAGAGCCGTTTGGGCCTATGGCTCACTTTGGGCAAGGCTGTGTCTTGTTGTGAGATCCCCGTTCCAGTGGTTGCTATTTGCCTCTTTTTAATCTGTTGGGACCTGCTTCATTTGAGAACTAAAGAGTGTCTTGTTGCCTGTGGTCATCCTAGCAAAGACAGCAGGACCATGACATGAGGTTGGGTACTGGACTAAACCACTCACGCTGTTCGATTGTTTGGTGTACTCCCTGAATAACATGGAATCCCACCTGGATCTCAGGCACAGTTCAAGGAACAGCAAGTTTGGGAGAATATACGGGGCAAGCTCACACACTCTGGCTTTGGGCAGCTCGTGCAGATGGAAGGGAAGTCTTGATGGAAGGGAAGTCTTCCTGGACAGGTACACAGCACAGGTACTAGCTAAATCCTTACTCTGAGGGAGGCTCACCTGATGTGAACTTCTCCCAACACACTGTGTTGTTCTGGCATTAAAGGAGGTCTGTGAGTTCAGGCTGATGTTTTGCAGGCTGTTTCCTGGCCGCTTCCCTGGTTCCTTTGCTCTGCCTCCCTTCAACAGATTTTTTTCACTTTCCAGTGCACAATCCCACCTTTTTTGCCTATGCACTTAATTTTTCCTAAATGTTCATACTCTCCTGGCACAAATGAGAAGAGTAATTTTTTATATCCAAACTCTTCCTTTTCGTAGCTTGAACATTTTTGTAAATCCATAGTCTGATTTCCCTTTTTGCCCTTGTCTTAGTCTCTGTGTTTGGAGTAACCAAACTACTCAGATGCATGTTTTTATTGTCTGGTCCACCATCAACACATAGTCCTTTCCCGCTAGTTTAACTTTGCTGATGTGTCTTTTCTTAAGTTGGCAGACAGCTCCTCAGGGACAGGGGTGGTGGCTTCCTGTGTGTCACTGATGCAGCCATCACAGCAGGGGTTTGTTAGAGCCTGGAGTTTGGAACACAATGATGGCACCTATAAAACTAATCCATCTGTTTTGATCTTCCAGATGCGTTCATTAGTTGTATGAAAGGTATGAGTGTGTGTGTCTACCGGGAAGACATTGAGATTGTAGATCTGAGCAAAAATGGAAAATCCCATACTGTGGAAAGACTGCAGTTTCAAAACTTGTTACAAACTGGTGTAAAACTAGCATACTCTGGAATGTCTACTGGAGTGGAAATTATATATATATATATATGTACACACATATTTCATATATCAGTACCTTTATAATTCTTACTTGAATGTTGCTAGTGGATTTATTTTATTATACAAAGATGTCAAGAAGAGAAATGGAATGTAAGCATTTCAGTTTGAGGTTTAACAGGATTGTTTTACCTTGTCAAAATGAGCTTTTTGTTGAAATCAGAATTTTCCCATAGAAATCTCAGGATTGTAGAAAATGGTATATTCCAATTCAAGAGTGTCTTCCAGGGAAATCTTTCACCTACTGTGTTAGGTTGAAACTCAGATTCTTCTCTCCTGCCTGTCTTATACAACACCCTTACTGCTCTGTTTGTGGGTTAGGACAGTAGCACATTGTCACTACCAAAAGCAAGGATGACAGCAATGAAGTGTCTCATAGATGTATAGTCTCTCCCATCCTCTGCCATTAGCTGCCGGCCAGGAATACAATCACCGCCTTCATCCATGTGGTCCTTGTTTTACTTTGGCTTGGGGATGAATTACTCCACACTCTAAAACTTTATATATGTCTGAACAGACATTTTCCTGAGCTGCATTTTTTCAGGGAGCTTGAGGAGACTGCTTGGACCTCTGACCAGAGAGAGGACTTCTAAGGTCCCTGAGTGCTCTGCAGACATAGTAAATGGACCTGCTGTTGGCTGTATCCTTGCTTCTGGCAAGTCACCTAGAATCTGGAATATGCAGAGAGAGTTGTTGAATAGGGGATGTTTAAAACAAAACAGATTTTTTTCAGCATAACTTAAAGAAGCAGAAAGGTTTCTGTCACATCACAATCTGCTCCAGTGTAGGGCAGACACCTGCCACTCAGGATTTTATTCTTCAGCTTATAATGGAGAGCAGATCCTTAGAGAGCTGGCATTTAAGAGAAGAGAACTGGACACCAGCAAGAGTCAAGTACCTGCCATTAACTGAATGTGGACTGTTTATGTATAACATCTGTTAATGCTTTGTACTTTAATGTTAGCATGAAAAAGAGAACCTACAGTCTTCAGGGAATATGAGAAAATACACAAAGACCAGAATTCTTCTTAATTTACATAATAGACAAAGGTTAAAGAAAAATAGCATTGAACTTGCATAAGTTTGGGGCCTTTTGCATAATTATTACATAATTTAATGCACAAATAACACTTAAAATAATATATTGGGCTGGTGTTGCAAATAAAAGCAAACCCTGATTTTCACAGTATTTAATTTTGTGATGAATGAGTCCATTCCCTTATTTTTCAGCCATGAAGTTTTGTCTTCATGCAGTTATTTAAATAAGATAAGCACCATCTTGTACCTTAAGAACTGATGGGAATAGATTAGTTGTGCTGTATAGAATAAACTCATTGAAGTCTCACCAGACTCAGCGTATCTTCCTTCACAAAACACTTTTTGTAAATGTAGACATAATGCTTTAAAATCAAATGTATATTTGAATTCAGATGAATCCCTGATACTTGAAATGTTATTTTAGCTTATAGAGATCTTTAGTAATTTTTTTTAAGAATGCTGCTGTCTTTGCAAGGAACACCAGCTCATTTGGTGGATGCTGCTAGGGGAGTGTTGTGAGGTTGTGTCATTGCTGGGATTAATAGACATTTGAATTTCAGGAGCAGGCTGACTGATAGTGCAAACGAGTATTCTTTGGAGGAGTCACCTTGAGTTTTTCCACAGAAAATGAACAGTTTAGTGTAAAGTACAAAAAAGGAATTGGTAAGTAAAATAACTACATTTACTGCTTTTATTTTAGGGCAGTCAGAAGATGTGGGCTTGGGAAATTTCACTTTACAATCCAGTTCCTTCAAAGACACAATCTTACCAAAGTGTAGTCCTGTGTTGTTTTCTTGAATTGCTGCTCAGAAACACATTAGTGTTTGATGCCTTGCAGAAACGATTGCAAGTGTTGATTTAGTGACCATCACCATGATAACTGAATTCCAACTTAAGATGGGACATAGAAAGTATCAGTAAGGGATAAGTCTAAATACATTGCCTGTTACTTATTCATGAAACAGGAAGAGTGGGCTAAATCCAGTGAGGGAGCATTGGGCAGAAAATGTCTTTGTACAAGCAGTGGGTTTGTGCCTCACTGTATTTTTCTGAGCCTGAGCCCTGCTGTTGAGAAGGCTCTGCCATCAGCATATATTCAGATAATGGTGTTTTAGACTAGTGCTTTTTGACTTCAGAAAATTAAACCAATATTGGAAAGTGCAGCCAGATAGGACTATTTATCATATTTGTATTACATTGCCTTGTGAAAAATACTTGTAAATATGCTGGGAATAACACCTAGGGAGGTATTTTCAAATGGTCCAAATGTGAAATCTGNACCTTCTAAAATGTACTCAGTCCCTATAATTGAAATATGGATATTTAGGTCGTGAAGCAAAATGTGTAACAAAAATGATAGATGTAAATCCAGTGCAGGAGACTTTCTGTAACTAATTATGATTTTTTTTTGTTTTTTAAATAGTGAAATCAAAATGATTAGCTAGATTTTTACTTCCCCTACCATAAAATGAGTTTTTGATGCCTGCGAAATCATGTGCTTCTTTATTTGAATTTGTAAGTTTTAGGCCAATACAGGCCTTTTTTCACTGATGAGCTATGAAATTTGGTTTACAATGGAAATGCTGTCACTTGCTTAACTACAGAGTTTCAGAAACGACTATAATTAGTCCAATGACAGCAGCAGATGAGACGAGTCTGGCATTTCAGCATCTATCTAGGTATTTTTCATCAATTCCATTATAGCAATGAACTTAAAGGTGTGTTTTTGCAACCAGGCACTACTTTCTATTTGAATAGGTTTGGTTTTGTTTTTTGCTTTAAAAAAACCCNGAAATATGATCTCTTTATTTCTACTACAGCAAACTGTGTGTTTATTGGTGTTTTTTCTGTTTCTTGCCCCCTCCTCCCCTC
>VZRU01001690.1:531300-589260 GCA_013398155.1 Pedionomus torquatus
TTTTTTTCATCTTCTCTGCTTATTCCCTCTATTTTCCCTCAATCTGCCAGTCGGGACCATCACTCTGAGTATAGACAAGCAGCACTTTATGGAGTCTGATACTGCAACAATTCTGCCAAGTGTCAGATTGGCCTGTAAAACTGAGTACTCTGTTCAAACTTACTGAAAAAAAATCAGCTACAAGAAAGAGCCATTATCTGAGATAGACACAGCATTCATCTCCCCCCCCTTCCCCCCCTTCTTTTATGTAGTTTGTCTTGCTTTATCTTTAAGGAAACTGGATCAGACTGTAACAAGAGCAACAGCAACTCCAGACCTTTTATCTCCAAAAAAGGACTCTGGTTACCATATTTAGTATCATCTAAAAGCTTCCAGGAGTGGTCTTACTTTACAAGGCTTCTCTTCAGCCAAAGAAAAATGAGAATTATCAATGAATACTTTACGTTTCAAGTGGTTTTAACAAACTCCTTAAGAATTTTTTGTAAAGTTTTCTAGTAATGGCTGTTACTTTTTAATGTCCCCACACTCAAAATGATGGACCATATTTAATTTTTTTAGTTCTATAAAGTAACAGGGTCACATTAATATTTTGCATTCCCTGAGAATTAATCTTCCATTAAAATTAGTACAGTATTGCTCAAGCTTGGGATGCCACATAATGATCTCATTGGAGGCTTGGCCCTACTTTGTTGATGTACTTGCACTATGATCAATGGGGCTATTCATGTCAGTGAAACAACCAATGTTTGGCCCCTGGCAATAGAATGAGCATCAATTACGTAGCTGAGACTTGGCTCGCTAGAATTATCTTACTGCTTTACTTCTTTTTTTTTTTTTTTTTTTAATTATTAATTCCTCATCATATTTAATAGCCTGAAGCATTTGAAAAATAAACTGTAATAAACTGGCCATAAAGGATAAATGAATAATGTTTTAATTATTGGGTGTCATAAAGCCAAGTCTTCAATTACCATGTGTGAACATATTTGGTTCATTTCTAGCAACAGTGAATCTTATCCAATAATCATATATTCTGATTACTTGTCAAGTTTACCCAGCATATCCTGTGACCCGATGGGGTTTATTGCTAATTTAAGAGCAATGTTAACGCAAATTAACACATTTCCATGCTAGAGGCCTTCCTGATTATCTCACATGACCCCTTGCATTTCACAGGCTGTGGCTTGTCAGCCACTCATACCGGTTTCAAACCTATCTTTTGTGGCAGCCACTAAGCCTCCAGTCTTCTGGTCAGACTTCTACTGAGGAACACAGGACAGGTTACCTAAATCTCATGGCTGTGACCCAGCTGCATTGCAGTCACTTTCAGTTCACACTTGGCTATGACTTAAACACAAAACAGTTTTGTTCCGCCCCCCCAACCCAATTATGTATAATGCATAAAAAACAGTTCAGGACAAGTGTTAAGAGGAGTTTGAATCATCCTTGAATGTTTATTTGTACTGCTTTTGAAGGNCAAGTGTTAAGAGGAACGTGAGGAGAGGATGGAGTTTGAATCAACCTTGAATGTTTATTTGTACTGCTTTTGAAGGAATATTGCAGACAAGGAAAGTATTTACTTAGAAATTTCAGGGCTCTGACTAAGCATCTGTGCAAAAACTCATGGGTTTTTTAGAGTTTGCAGGTGAGGAGATATTTTGCAGTCCTTCAGGAACAAGTGTGGGCCAGAGCTGGTTCTAGCTGGGTTCACTCACTTAGAGCAGTGTCATGGTGTGGTGGGCTGGCATGGCCCACCCTTGGCAAAATGGCCTGGAATACAGGAGGCACTGAAACGATACAGTCAACCCAGTTTGTTTCTGATGCCCAGTTTAAAGCAAACAGCAGGTGCAACAGCTGTGGTGTTGATAAAAATTGATGCATGAAGGACAAGGGTTTTTTGAGAGGTTAGGAAAAGGAACTGCCCTGGGGAACAGTAAAGAAGAGCCATTTTCTCTTTGGCTTAGCAATTTATTTTACAGCTTCTCATCTGACAGCGGGGATCCTGATTAGACAGCATCTCATACCCAGTTTTAAAGGAACCCCCAGGCAGCCCACGGGAAGGGCTTCAAATGGCCACAATCAACATGAGGAGAGAGAGGTGATGAAGTCTCCATATTTAGAAGTATTCAAAATTCACCTGGACATGTTCCTGTGCAACCTGCTCTAGATGGACCCGCTTGGGCAGGGAGGGTAGACTAGATGATCTCCAGAGATCCCTTCCAACACCATATCAATCTGTGATTGTGTGACAGATTTGTTTTATCCACTGCTGGTTGTATCACTTGCTCCCCGGTCTGGGCCAGCACTCCCTGAGCAATCACAGCCAGCCCCAAATGAGCAAAGAGCAAAGGCTCTTCTACCCTCTCCTGGAGGCCCAGAACCCTGTGATCTTTATTGATTGCCAGAGAGGAACTTCACCCAGGAAGGTGGATCCCACCAGGCTCTAAGACACTGGAAGTTGTAAGGGTTAAGCGAAGGGAAAGCCTATCTGAATAGACCTAACTGGCTGCTATTAAATTGCCAGATGAATTACTTTGTACACATGGCATCACTGTATGTGTTTTCATTGTTCAGGCAAACATCAGCAGGAGGAGGCATAGGGTGTGAGACAGGGAATCACTCAGACTCCAGAGAAAAGCCACTATTTTAGCATTCAGAGTGAAATTCCAGGGTAAGTTTGCCACCAGCAGAATGGTATGGGGTAATACACCGTATGTTGTCTTTGTCACTCAAGTGACAGTGCATGCTGGAGAAACTATGAAAAGGAACACCTTATATGTGGTAGAGCTCGCTCCAAGGAAATCCAATCTGATGCTTATGATAAAATTCATGAAATCTCATGACTCTTTTCCTTCCTTGCCCTTGTTCAAACTGCAATTCTAGCTTTGGTGCAGAATTGAGCTCAGTTGGGGTGGCTGCACCTGTAAAATAAGTAAATTTTGGGAAGATGTCAGGGGAAAAAAAGAGAAAATTGCTATATGCTTTGTTATTTTCAGGCATCTGAGCAGTGGTAGAGGGAGGTGGATCTGTCTTGCAAAGTGTTGGGCACTCCTTGCTCCTGGTGTTCGTCTCTTGTTCTAGGCAGAGAACAGGGCTTAAAGTATCTGTGTCTCTGTTTCTGCACCAGGGCCAGGCTGTTCATTTTTTTCCAGGAGTTCTAAGGAGCTTGTTAATCTCTGCATCCCCTGCTTCTGATCTTATTTGTGCAAAAAAATGTAGTTATTCCTCAATTCTTTGGCTGAATCCCTTGCTTCCTTCCCAACATGGACACCAGAGACATTAAAGAAAAGCTACTGGGAAAAAAAAAACACAATTAAAATGTCTCCTTTGAAATGCAGCAGATGATTGCAGCAAGTGTCAAGCAGTTTACAAGCTTATTTCAGGCAAAGAGATGCCTATTCTCCAGACTCAATCTGTGTCCATGTACCCTTCAGCCCACACTGCGGAAAACACGGGTCTGTCTTGTATTACCAGATCAGCTCATTCTGCGTGGCGGCGTACACACCCGGCCTTGTTTTCTTCCCTTCCCTCTCTATCAGGAATAAAGATAAATTCTCTCAGTCAGTTTATGCATTATTTAGATCTTTTGCCAAGTCCTGCTCTGTCTGGTTCTTTTCCCAGAAAATATATTTTTATTGTTGCTATTTGTCTCCTGTCGTTGTGGGAAAGCTGAGAATGGATTTCTGCTCTTTTATTTAAGCTTTTGGTTGGTTCATTAATCCAGTCAGACCAGGTATTGACTTGGGAGTGCCCCATACATCTAACCCTGTATTTAAGTCCCCTTAGACTGACCAGGACTAACCAGTACATGTGGGCAGTGTTTTTTGGGGGAACCCATTGCTGCAGTAAGCACAGTATGTTTTTGAGGTTGGGCTATGCTGTTCTCATATTTCTGTCTTTCATGCTGCTTGCCAAATGACACTCTCAGGGCTACTAATTGCCCTGGAAGAAGCTGTAATGGTGAGAAGTCTTGTTTCTGATTTAGTTCACACATGCTGCATGCTGCTTCTAAGAGGAGAGAAGAAATGACATGCACCTCCTCCTCCTTTGGGAGTACTCACCTCCCATGGTTTCCACATTTCCAGTTTGCAAGGGATGGTTTCGTGCTGGCAGATGCTAACTGCAGCTTTGCCTCCTCCTTCACCTTTGTCCCTTCTCATCTGCAGGCTCACTGATGAAGATGATGTGGCTTTTATGGGGCAGAGAAAGGAGAGATCTGCAGCACTTTCATAGTTAAATAACACACCATTAAAGACACTACTGTCTTCCAATTTGTCCCAGAGCCTGGAAGAATTTTTTTCACTGCTAGTAACAGATTTGGGTTTAGACTTTGTTTTAGCAGCTGAGTACAAGGTGGATCTTTGCTTCATTATCTGAAGTTTTCACCTCTGAGGACTCATAAAAGATTTTCAACACAGTTGGATGCCATGGTCATACTGTAGACTACCAGGGATTGTAAACAAAGCAGAGTATTGCGTTGTTGGTGGGAGTTTTATCTAATGTAATGGCAAATATTTGAATGTACAACATTTAAAGTTGCATTTCTCTTTCTAGCAGTGCTCATTTGATTACAACTTAACTATGCAGTAGACAAGCTTTTTGAGCAACGGTTTATATTAAAAGAGAACAACAATACTCTTCAGGCATTTGGTCCTCCTGCGTCAAAGGAGGTGTTTGATCATGCTTTTGAGACCCACATGCAGCTAGAGCTCATATGCAAAGTTTTTCCTTTTCTGCAGTGTTAGACATTTCAGTTGCCTTCTTGGAACTCCTTGGATGGCTTTGTACAATTTGAGGGACCTATTGCAAAAGCACAGCCTGATGCTGAGAGCTTCCTAACTTCCTCCCTACCTCAGTGAGGAAATCCACTTCTTGACATTGCAGACCAAGGAAACAGAGCTTGATGGGTTCTTATCTTTTACCCATCTGTTTCTCTCAGGTGCATATGTGCTTATGTGTGTATTCTTACAAGCTTCCGCTCCGTGTACTGCAAGTACAATTGTGTAAACCTCAGGTGTGGGGCCCCAGGAAGCTGAGATGCCCCATTGGAAAGGTGGAGGAAAAGGCTGAGCCTGGTGTTCCATTCACTCTTCTGTCTGTGTCCACGAGATATGACTGATTTGAGAGGTGCAGTTACTGCAGCTGAAGAGAGGAGAACCAAAGCCAAGGACACTTAGGAGTTTGCGGGGGAGAACGATGGGTGGAATCCCACTTAGTCTTCTGAATCTCCACATTGATGTACTCACCACTGGTCTGTGGCTTTTCTATGTGTTTTTGCCAGAACATCACTGAAGCAAGTAACATTTCAGTTATCTTGATATTTCCTACAACTAATTTAATACAATATCATGTCTTTTTCCACACAGACTATGCTGCTGTAGCACTAGAGCTGCCACCCTGTCTGTAGCATCCTTTGTTACATGACTATATTGCACTACAGGGTTTTTTTTTCACTTATCCTGTCTAGAAGCATAGTTCATACAGAATCACTGAATGCAAAACATGACTTCCTTGAGAGCACTGGTGCTTTAATCCTGATAATCAATTCTATTCCTTCAAATACAATGTCATGCCAAGACAATTTGTGATTTATAATGACTCTAGCATCCTGTATGTTAATTTCATTTTTTATGCTTTGAAGGAAACTGAGCAGAAAAGAGCCTGATAAACAGAAAGGTTTGCTTGCACTGTCTGGCTTTCATCTGTTCTTCTTATAATCTGAAGTTGGATCAGATGTCAGGAATGTTTGAAAGGTGGAAAATTTTGCTGCTACAGAGTGACTTGTGTTAGGCATCTTTTCCTTGTCTCCTGTATCTAACATCTTAGGAAACTTGTGTAACAACTAGGCATTGAACTTCCGGATGGAAAAGACCTGCTGAGGATCATTTTGCATGTTGGCTAAATATTTTGACATTTTTAATGACAGTTTTGTTTTATTCTTCCATTGCAAACCATTGCTAATATAGATTATTAAGAGAAACACTTCCTAGGTCTCAACCTTTTGAAGCAAGGATGGTGCTGAAGTAATACTGGTCTGTAATCCAGGATTCGTGAGGCATATGTATCCTTCAGTAATATCCTAAGGTATTTGCATGATGGGACGGGTGCAAGTAAACTGACATATTTAGCAAAGAAACAGATTTGTTTCTAGTTAATTGTAGCAGTGAACAGATGCACGTTAAGGAAGGAGGTGGTGGGTAGATGGCTCCGTATAAGGCTGTATAATTGTGCACAGCCACCTGTGGCTGTGCAGATGGCAATAGCTGCACTGCAGCTGTAATGTTCACCGAAGCCCCGCTCTCCCCAGCAACAGCAGCTGTAGCCTTCGGAGAGGGGCGAACAGGAACAGCTTGAGCGGGTCTCACTTCTGGATTCCAAGTTGCCAGTCGCCATCCCCATAAATTCACTCTAATGTTTCACACTGTGCTTCAAAGCCTGCAGTGTTTTTATAGCTGTAACAAGCAACAGAAAAGGAACAGCTGAAATACTTAAATCAGAAGAAGCTGCAGAACCCCAAACCAACAGAACTGAAGCACTGAGGAGCAGTCAATGCTGGCTGTGACATGGGATGTTTCAAGTCCTTGGTTTCTTCTCCTGTCTTATGTGTTAGCCTCAATGTAGAGATTAATCAGATTTTATTTCAGAGGTAAGGAAATCCTGTATAGATTAGTTTACAGGTTCCCTATTAAATACTTTTAAAGCCTTGGTAGTTTGTGTCTTCTGCCAAAAGGCAGTGACAACCATACCCATGCAATTGCTGGGTTCAGCTGACTCCCAACACACAGGTGTTTGGGATTACTGGATGTTATCTACAAATGTGATATCAGTTCTTCTTGAATTCAGTGCTGGAGTTTTTATTTCCAAGGGGGAAAATATTGGGTCATTAGGGCCTTAACTGAAGAATGCCCAAATGTGGATTTCCTGCAAGTCCCATGTTTGTGTCCTCAGCTTCATTCTCCTCTCTAGGCCCTCCCTTGCAAACGTGTGCTTGTTGCTCGCTTTGCAGGAAAACACAAGCGATCAGAGCTGTGCAGCCACAATTAGTTAGCCTTTCTTATAATGCAGGGTAATGCTGAAATGCTGGATTTTGAGGAAGTCTGCTTAAAAACTGGGAATACGAGTTACAGGGCAATCCTGGGAAGGACAGGACACATATCAGGCCTTTCCCTCTTTTGTGCATGAGAAATGAATGGTGTAAAAATGCAGCTTAGAGTTTCTCCGCTTGGTTTTCTGCATAAAAGGCACTTCTAGGAAATGGATGCTACTTCCATGTTGTTTTTAAGAGCTTATAATAACAAAATGGCAGAAAAAGGGTGTGGTGGGTTGACCTTGGCTGGAGACCTGGTGCCCACTTAGCTGCTCTACCACTCCCCTCCCCAGCACAACCAGGGCAGGGAGGAGGAAATACAATGAAAAAAATTATTGGATCAAAATAAAGGCACTTTAATAAGCAAAAGCAAAGGCCACGTGCAGAAGCAAAGGCAAATTAAAAAATAATTCTCTGCTTCTCATCAACAAGAGATGGCCAGCCACGTGCTAGAAAGTAGGTCTTCAGTACATGTACTTGTTGCTCCAGAAGAGAAATACCATAAATAATGAATGTGTCCCCCCCCCGTCCCCTCCCTTCCTCCTCCTTTCTGCTAGCTTTTATTGCTGAACAGATGTCAGATGGCATGAAATACCCCTTTGGTCAGTTTGGGTCAGCCATCCTGGTTATGTCCCCTCTCAAGCTCTTGCCCACCCGCAGCCTGCTGGTGTGTGTGTAGGAATGTTGGAGAAACAGCCTTGATGTTGTGGGAGCACTGCTCAGCAGCAGCCAAAACACTAGCGTGTTTTCAACACTCTTCTAGCTACTAAGACAAAGCACAGCACTATGAGGGCTGCTACGGGGAAAATTAATTCCACCTCATCCAGACCCAATACAAAGGGGCACCAAAATAGTCAGGAGTTGAAGCACATGCCGTATGAGAACAAGTTGAAGGAGCTGGTCTTGTTCACCCTGAAGAAGTGAAGGCTTTGGTGGGACCTAGCAGAAGTCCCTTGGTGTTTCTGGGGAGGTTGCTGAGAAGATGGAGCCAGGCTCTTCACAGTGATACATGATGGAAGGATGAGAGACAACAGGAATAAACTGTAATGGAAGAGTTTCCCACTGGTGATTAGGGAGAAACTGTTTCCCTGTGAGGGCAGTCAAACAGTGAAGCAGGCTGTCCAGAGATGAGCAGCCTCTGTGCTTGGAGGTTTTCAAGACCTGACTGGAAGCAGGTTGTCCAGAGATGAGCAGCCTCTGTGCTTGGAGGTTTTCAAGACCTGACTGGATAAAGCCTTAACAATTGGGTCTGATCTCAGAGCTAACCCTGTTTTGATCTAATTGTTGGATTAGGGACCCCCAAGTTCTCTTTCAGCCTGAATTATTTTATGATTGTGTGATTCTGTTAATTCTTCCCTGACACAATTTTTGCGTGAAGTATGAATTTTGAGGGAAAAAACATTTTGGGGTCTTAGCACCAGCATCACAGAAATGGGAAGTCACAGAAGAGCCATTATGGCTTCCTATTTTTCATCAGCAGTTTACACAACCTGGAGAATACAGGCTTTTGATGGGTCCCCAGCCGCAGTACAAATTACATAGATATTACTACTGAGGATTCATGAGAACACAGGACAGGAAGGGAGTGCAAGAGTTTCTGACCATTGACCTCTGCTGTTGTGGGAAGCCATGACATATCTTCTCTTGTTAGAAAAATATCCTCCTATTTTAAAAATCAATTAATGTTTTACTGCTGTTACTCCCATGGCAAGACTGTTCCAGAATCTCTAGTTTCCCTTTGTTAGAAAACTTTGTATTTATAGCTTAAATTTATTCATGACCTGTTTATATCCCTTTGTTCTGCTGACATCTTTTCCCTATGGTTTAAATTGCTCCTCTGGTACTTATTTCCTGGATGTGCCTGTAGAAAGCAATGCTATCCATCTCAGCTTTCAGCTGGGAAGTTAAACAAACCAATCTTTCTCGGGCTTCTCTCGTAAAACGGGTTACACATTCCCCTTGTCATCCTGCACTGCTTCAGTCTGAATTAATTGACCTGAGACTGGATTACCAGTACAGTACATATTACTCCAAATAAGATCTTTCTAATGCCTCATATAGTGCTGTTAATATTTGCCAATCTCCATTGGAAATACTGCTGCTAATGCATCGTATGACTGCTTTTGGATTTTTTGTGGCTGCTGTGACTTCTTTGGCGGCACCTACTTTTACAACAGCTTATAACTCGTTGCTAATTCCTCTTCCTGTGCATTATCTTTTTGACCTTGTATGGTCTTGCTGACAGAGTCCTCCATATTTCTGTTGTCAATGTCTCCTTTATTCATCTTTTGTAATTGGTGGCACAGATCCATTCCTGAAGATCTCTGCTTTTGTGGGATGCCTTCTTCCAGCATCATAGCTCTCCTTTTCACTACAACTGCTTCTACTTTTTCTAGGTCCTTACCTGGAAGAGTGGGGTCTTGCGCTAATCTCTGTCTTCACAAATTTAAGAAGTCAAGATGGGTGAGAGCTACTGCATTTTCTTTAAGAAATGAGTTACTGGAAATCTTAGCTTTGGCTGGCACAACATGCCCTTTCTTATTCTTCTCTGAAACATTGATTCTGCTGGTATGAAGCTCAGCTGCTGTGGAATTGTGCACAGCAGAATAACAAAGAGTAGAAAACCAAGAACAAGAAGTCTTGTGACCAATTAATTTACAGATACCTTACAATTACCTAACTTGGCCTATGTCCAGGATGCACTGCTAACACCCCGTCTTCCACTGGTCCTTAACAACTGGCCAAGGCCTCTCAATTTTGCATTCCCTCATTTCACAGTCAACATGAAGGCATCAGCCAACACAGTGACTGATGGACATTGATTTGACATTGACTGATGGATAGCTTCTAGCTCTTTCTGCTAGTCAAGCTTGTTAAATGGTACTCCTGCTTAACAAAAGAATAAAAAGCATCTCAGAGGTGGGTGATGCACGTGCAGAAGAAATCTTGGTTGCTACGTTTTCCTCCTTAGACTGCTTCACATAGGGCACCAGATGTGTAATTTACATACCAGATGTGTAATTTGTGTGCTGCTAATATTTTTTAGATCACAAATAATCCCCGCATGGCTGTTCCTGTGAAGGGACAGAACTAGGTATCATTAAAAGATCATGGGTTGCAAGAAAATAATGATCCAGGGCTGGAGGTACTGGAGCTTTGTGCTCTCAATTTTTTGTAAAGGATAACAAAAGAAATGAGGCTTCCAACAGAGTAAATGATTTCTCCCAAAGATGTGGCGCTTGCTCCTGCTGTAGCTTCACACAAGTCTGCCAAGTAATCCTGAAGTTTGCTTTAGTGGCCAGAGCTGGTGGAGAAGCCAGCCAGCTGTACAGAACTTCCAGATACTACATTGGAAAAATATCCATAGGACCTGAGACCTCACTTAATCCTTAACTAATGTACAACTGACATGATAATATTGAGTTTATCTGGCTCCTGAGGTTAAGGTCCTGTTAGGTACAAGATCAGTGATTTCTGAGAAGCTTTAGTGATGTGAAGTGTTAGGGATGTCTTTAGCTCTAGTGACTCCCTTGACGTTTCATTTTCTTTTTGACTGAATATTTCCCTCATCCGCTGCAAATGCCTGCAGGTAGGCTGGATTCTCCCTTTAATGGAAAATCCCACTGGAGTTAGCCATAAACTGTGCCAGTTTGAGGCTACGTGCATATGCTTAACACTGCTTTCAAAATTGCCGCAGGTTTTTTCCAGCTAAATTCAACACCACTGAGACAAAAACCAGACTTTTCTCTGCTTTTGTTGTTGTAGAACTTCAGGTATTTTGACTTTCCACAAGAAAAAAAAAAAAAAAAAAAAAAAGGTGGGTTTTGATACAAACCTGGACAATACAAATGAAAACATTTTGCTAGAAAAGTTACTATTTCATTTAAAAACCAGAACTATTTCAACAAAAAGTGCAATAGCAGATCTGCACCCCATATATTCTCTAAAATAACTATCAGTTCTGAGTTTATGGAGGGCACAGAGGAAGGAAGAGGAGGGCTCAATGAAGGCTGGCCTCTTTGGCTCTCTCTCTGCATATGCAGATTTTGTGATGGGTCTATGCCCACGTGACTCAGAAACCGATGCCACCGTGCCCAGGTCACTTGATAGCTCCTACCATGACATGGATGTGGCAGAGTTGCCGCACTGCCTGTCTCCTGGTACATGTTGGGGTTGTGAGGCTGTACTTGCTGGTGGGGAGAGGGGTGGCTGCAAACTCCTGCGGGCCCCGAGATCCTGCCAAAGGTGGTGAGGTTGATTCAGAACTTTACATTGGTGACTTCAGAGTAGCTACGAAGACATGGCAACCATGACAGAACAATTGTGTGAGCTGTATTCAGCATTTCTAAGAGGAACAGAACTGAAAACTGATGCTTTAAGATTTTGCTGTGGTTTTTTTTTTTTTTCTCCTTAACTGGAGTTTAATGAGCTCCCAGCAATAGTTACAAGTAGGAGTAAAACACTCACAAAGCCCACTCTGCCAATTAGTTTGAACAGGGTGACAATGAGGGCAATTTTTATCAAGATTTCCATGAAAACACTTCAGATACCTTTCCTTCCAGATTCTGAGATGAGGTAATAACTTTGTGCAATGCAAAAAATTTCTGAGATTGTAGAATCTGTGCAGGGTTTGGTGTCCTCTTTGTTTTCTAGCCAAATAACAGGTTTTAGGCTTGTTAATATCAAAATAGCGGTCTTGGTGGATTGGTAACAAAATGATTCTGTGCTTGAAGGGGCAGAAAACATCCTCATTAGGAGGGAGTTTCTCCTGCACATAGCTAAATTGTGTTACAGAATGGTGATGCTGCTGTTACTGTTTCAATCTTAACCTGGCATTAACAAAAGAAGAAGGAAAAAAAAGAGTTTTATTTGCTTATTTTTGAAGGAGAAAAGAAACCCACTGTATTATTAGAAAAGCAATTACATAAACATGTTGTATATGGTGTAGGGAGCTATTTAAAAACTGAAATAGAAGATCTAGTCAACAATAATGACTTTTTAAATGTCACCCTATATAAATATTTGAAAGTGTTTATGCAAACATATGTATGTTTGTGGGCGTGTGTGACAAAAAGAGAGCGCTTTCCAAAATCAAACCTTTTGAATAACGAGGAATCTCTAGGAGGGGAGTGTTCTTATGTGTAAGCAGCAAGTGTAAAACTCACTTCCAGAGGAAATGCCAAAATGCTTGCTGGATGCACAACTCACGTCGCATTTATATACAGTCTGATGGCCCAGACATGGTAAATATTCCTTTTCAGGCCCTGTTTGCAGAGATAAGTATTATTTTACTTCCCAGTCTTGCAGTCACAGAAGTTATACTTACATGACCAAGCACTGTGGTGCAATAGGAACAGACCTGAAGAATAAAACCCTGGATGCCAAAGATCTGCTGCTCACCCTGCACGTTCTCCAGGGTGCAGAGGCTATTTTGGACCAGCTCCAGCCTGTTTCCATGGAATGAATGCCCACAGGAGGTTGAAGTGCATTGGGTCCGCTTGTAAAGCAAAACTTCCACTTTAGTTTAACCAGGAACCCAGTTTACATGCTCTGCAACAACTCTACATTGGAGTGAAAGCAGAGATATGGGACCGATTTAGAGATTCAATGCATGAACTAACTCCCGATTCAAATTAAAATGTTCACACAGTCTCACACTTTGATATATCTGTTCAGTTTCATGCAAGCCCCATGGAAATCCATACCTAGGTCCTTGCAGGACTGAGCCTCTGCAAAAGCAAGAGCAATCCTTCATAATGACAGGTTTCTATTAATGGTTATTTAATTGTTTCTCACCCAGTAAATATATGGCTCCATATTGCATTACTAAAAGTTCCAGTAATTAAATGCTATATGATTAGTAAAAGCAAAGGGCCCATTGCAATCACTCATATAAAACATGAATGTAAATATCCTATCTAATTAAACTCATGATCTTGTTTGCAATAGGACAAAAATAAAAATCTGTAAACAAGTAATTTGTGAGCAGTAGACTAATGAAGCCTGATTTTACAACAGATTTGCATCACTCAGATGAATGATTTGGTAACTGACACAGTAACATTTGTTTGTAGTCTTTGCATCTGTCTTTGCATTTTTGTTAATCTCGTCCCTTACGACCAGCATTTCTAGGACTGTTTTATTGTGGTTGCACAACTGATTACATTTGATCACAGAAATTAGTGGAGGGGCTTAACAGTTGTTGAGGCAAATCTGTGACTATCCCACTGGTTTCTCTTCAGCTGCTTTGTTTTTTAGACCTTGTAGGAACATAGCTACCAGTGAGATGTTCATTACTTACCCAAGCGTGGTTATATTTGATTAGCAGGTTTCTGAATTCTCCATGCTACAGGAAAGCTGGCTAAACACAGGGTGACTGCTTTTCCTCTCAGCTTTGCTTTACCATTAAACCATGGTGTTCACCTTCATTCATCTACTTTTCCCTTGTGCTAGTGTGACATCAACATCGAGCCTGTTGATTTACTTGACTTGTATGAAGGGTCATGTCTGAAGCAGTTGGTAGCCTTGGCACTGATTTTAATGTCAGCAGGAGCAGAATATAAAAATATTTACTAAATGAAAGTTGAATAGATCTGAAAGATTTCTTCTTTAGGTTACAGGGAAACCATCTAATTAAGTATCCTTTGTTATTCATTAAATAGAAATAACTCTCTCCAAATAGGATTTTGTATTTATACACTGAAAGTAGTACACAGAGCTTTCAAAGCTCTGGTTATATTATGACTCACAAAATCACAGAATGGTTGAAGTTGGAAGGGGCCTCTGGTGATCATCTGATCTAATTCCTCCTCCTCAAGCAGGACCACACAGAGTGGGTTAGCCATGACTATGTCCAGATGGCTTTTGAATCTCTCCAAGGAGGGAGACCTCCCCCACTCTGGACAACCTGTTCCAACCCCTTCCATCACTTCCTCACAGGGCTGCTGGAAATTTTCTTTTTTGCTGGTTATTCCTAATTTAAAGCTGTTTTTGCCAGGTCAGCACTCCTGCTGACAGAGAGACCTATGCCCTACTTGGTGAGGTGTATCTCATCTCTCCCATGCAGATGATGGTCTAGATCTGCAACCAGCTGTTGACCTGCAGTATGAGTCTATACTACTCACACCATTTACCTTCACTGACAGGACTGAGGAGAATGCCACCAGCACCCCATACCTCTGACTATCATCCCCACAGCTCTGTAGTCATGTTAGACTGTCACTGGCGTCTTCATGGAAGAACAACAGGGGATAATAGTCAAAGGGTTGGACAAACTTTGGTCCTCTCTCCACAATATCTGAAATCCAGGACTTGGTAAACAGCAAATTTCTCCAGAGGACAAGTCAGATCAGCAGATGGGTCTTCTGTCCCCAAGGATGAGGATTCGCCCACAGTATTGCTCACCACTTCCTCCTGGTGCTTCTGCACAGCTCTGGGACAGTGAGCTCAGATGCTTCACTTGAAAACATACCTGACTCCTCCTCAGCTTTGAGAGATATGAACTTATTCCATAGTTGCAACCCTTCAGGTGGTGGACCAGAAGACTTCCTCTCAGTGCCAGAAGTCACTGACTTTCAGCCTTCACCCACCTTAGAGTTTGCACTTACTGTCCTGCTAGAGACAGACTCTATCTGGGTCTCCACTGCAACTGATATTTGGCACTTGGCTCTGAAGCCACAAGGTCTCTGAGAAGATCCTGTCTACCTCTCTATCATTACAGATGCTATCTCCTTCCCATAACTCCTCCATGCAGCAGCCCAGCTCCCCAGGAATGAAAACCATCTCTTCTAGCCTCAGAGAGAGGCAGTAGGCATAACCTGCAGCCCTGGACTGCCAGTGCTGTGTCCATTACCTGAAACTTGCTCTGGATTGACACCTTCACCATGGCAGGGACAACTGCTTGCATATCTGCTGGGGAATGTGCCTTGCGCTATGTCACCACCTTATCAGAGAACATTTATGCTGGTTTGAACTGTGAGGGGGAGCCTTTCTTTGTGCCCTATTCCAGAACGCAAAACCTGATTTCAGTAATTCAAAGACTGCATTAGATTTTTGCTATACACCAAAAAAAATTTGTAGGCTTTAATATATCTTGAATGTGTTTTTGAAATAAAATAACTTGCGTTCACTCACTTTACCTGGTTTATTCTTTATGCATGTGTAGGCAAAGTATACGTTATTTTAAAAATTAATTTTCTCAGTTGTATGCAGGCAAGGATTCCAAAATAAAATATAAGTGAAACAAAATAAAATATAGGCAAAATGTGTTAGAAATATCGTTGCTTAATGCCATCTAACTGCTGAAATGAAAAGTAAAGGTGGAGAGTGAAGAGAGAAACAGATCTGTTTTTACAAGCAGCTGTTTCCTTATTTACTTGGTAAAGATCATAAAATAAATTCCCCTGTTGTGGTAGCACCTGGGTTCAGGGCATTAGTGCATGACCTGTGCACCAGAAGAGAGTATTCAACTACACAAGTGAGATTGTCCCAGCTCTTTCTGACTTCTTGCAGGAATCCAGTGTCTTGAGTGACTGGAAGCCCTTTCGCACAAAAATGCTGCTTGTTCTTTGCTTGAACAGAACCAGTAAGACTCAAGTAGCCCTTTGCACTTTCTTATACTTTGACATTAAGATAATAAGTGGGGTGAATGACCTGGGGTTTAGAGAGGTTGTAGTTCTGTTGTGTGTCATCCTTACATCATAAAGAGACAGTTTCACAGCTTGTGCTGACTGGACTCTTTGACCACAGTCCATCTTCCCTTGACTACGCTATTCCAGAAAGGAAAGAAAAATTGTGTTTGTGGTGCTGACAGCCTCACTGACACAAGCTGAAGTCGCTGTTGAAATTTCAGATTCCTATTTAGTTGTGCAGGTGGGGACAATGGTTGACTGCTGATCCATTCCCCTCACTAGATCAGCAGCAGCCCGAGACCCAGAAATTACCAAGCTCTTCTTCCTTTAAAACCAGATAAAAAGGAAATGCAATTATAACACTGGGTTGGGAATAGAAGAATTTTAGGAGAGGGAAAAAATTCTCCAGAGAGCAATTCTGGCAGGTTGCCACAACTGAAACAAGACTCAAGGGATGCTGATGCCATGTTAGAAGAATTTCTAACATTCAGTAATTTTTTAACATTCAGAAGAATTCAGGGAGTAATCCCTGGTCTGCAGAGCATGGAGGTGGCCTAATGCCTCCTGTAGTCTCTAGTTCTCTGGGACTATAAAATTCATGCTTTGCCTCTAAGAGGTCTTTAGTAAGAACTAAAGGGAAGATCCAGTGTGTAACATACTTTTTTATTTCTCCTGGCATGCATCTTCCTTCTCCAGGTTAAAGGACACCAAAGTTTGACTGCAGATCTACAGCACATCCAAGCACATGTGGAGGCAAGGGGGTTTGCAGAAAGACAAGGGACTGAAAGAGATTTCTTAAGGAGACAAGAACACAAGATTGAGGAAAGCAAGAGCAAACCAAACTCTGGGTTTCTGTAGGTAGGGAATTATTGGTTCATACTGCACTTAGGATAATGGTGCCATGATTCTTGTTGGAAACTGTGCTACTAGGAGGTGGGCAAAGACTCTTCCGTGCACTTTTACAGCTGCTGTCTGGCAAGAGATTTCAGCTCTTGATTTCAATAACAGCTGTTACCCACAGCTTCAGTTCCGGATGGCCTTTCAGGGAATATTGTGTTCTTTCTCTGACTAGGGAAGTTCACTGATCCACGACATCTTTGGCGGAGCTGTCAGTTTTCTCCAGTTACCAGTAACTACAGTGAAAGTACAATAACTAAAATGAAATAAAGAATAATAATAGCAAAATCAATGGACAATACTGGATTTTCTTTTCTTGTGCTGCACCATTCCTCAGCAATAATGACTATGGTTATAATTAAACAAGAAAAGGAATATGGTAAAGAAGTCAATTCTAACTTCTTTTCTTTCTTCTCTCAGGTATTCCGGGCAAGATGACTGTTTTATAACAAGTCCCCAAACATCAGACTGAAGCCAAAGACTTGGAAATCAGGAAATGGACTTCCAGTTCTTCTATAGTAATTTTAATTTGTATTTTAAAAGTGAAGGTAATTTGGTTTAGCTTTTCTTTTTAATTTGGTGGATTTCCCGTTTGCCTTTCACAGTTATAATTTACCTGGTGGCTTGTTCCCTAACTTCACAGCTCACTTAGCTGGACTAATTGATGTGGTGGAATGAATGCCAAATCATGTTAAAAAGGTTGCACTGGAGGTAAAAATCTAGCAATTGGCTGCTGGGCAAACTGTTGCATCCAAAAGAGATGAGAAGAAAAGTGATTTTAACAGCAAGAATGACTGAGTTCTCCCCATGATCCCCCTTGGCTTAAAGGTATGGTGCACTAAGTACCTGCATTCCTGCAGTTAAATGCTTCCTCACCTTTTATGGCACGTTCAGGTTGTATACCATTGAACATAATTTACAGATATTACATGGTTTCCAAGCAATGAAGCTCTGGGAAAGAAATCATAATCACCTGCCTTGGGTGCTTTTTCTGTAGGAAACTAGGGCCATTGAGACTTGTTTTGTTCTTTTTCCAGCAGTATCTTCGATAATGGTAGCCAGGTGAGAAATGAAGGGGGAGAAAGAAAACCTTTAGAAAAGGTGTTTGAAAGGTGAGAAGATGTGTTGGGTGAAAAATGGAACTGGAACAACAGATAAGTGAACAGCTGAGACTTTTGCTTTTGGTAACATTTGGATTGTGGGTGAAACTTGTTGGAGAAGGAAGCTAACTGAAGAATCTCTGACCAAGGTATGAACATTCACTGTCAGCTTGGTGAAGGAGAATGGGGGCATTTCAGATTAAGTGGCAGTTGTGTAGTTTGCAAACAGACTATAGAGGTCTCCACTAGGAGGTCTTCACTCCAGATTCTGGCATCTTTCCCAGGCAAGGGCTGGTATCATCCCTATGCCAAAGGAAGTGGGAGAGAGAAGAGGGGTTTTGAATACATGGTTTTAAGCATCAATTACTGAGACCAAAAGATTTTCTGGGAGACAGTAAACTACATCAGTAATAGATATGACAAACATACTTGTTCATTCTCTAGTCTCACTGTTCCTTGGATTGGGACAAGCCTAATATTTCTAGCTCTTGACACTGTTTGTCTTTCATCTGGTCTCCCTAGCAAACAACTGTAGGTCCCCCTTTTGTCTCCTGGGTAGCTGATTGACCCCCCTTGCTGTATGCTCCTAAGGTTTGCAACCATCTGGAGGCAGAAAGTGGGGTTCTTGACACAAAGAGTTTGCCCGTTCCCTTTTGAGTGCCTATCAAACGCAAAAAAAACCATTTTCACTAGTTCTCTTGGCTGACTTTCTTATTTTCCTCTTACACATGAAGTTAGGCCAGGGGATATTCTAAAATTCTAGTAAGTACACAATAGTTAGGCCAGGGTGAGATCCTTTATAATTTTTCTAAGATTATCATGTGTCACTGTTTAAGAACTACAGGTTCTATTCCAGTGCACTTCTCCTGTGCCTGCCATTCCATGAAGAGTTTTAAACAACTGAAAAAATGCAAATCATCTTCAGTCTGGTTATTGTTATTAATTTTTTCCTGGAGGCTGTCCATCTACCACTTGACTTTAGAAAGAAAGAAACCCCAACATCTTGGCTGAAAGGGTACTTACTTCTTCAATAAGTAATGTCTGGAAATACTTAGTACAGAGTTATAATCAATCTTTTTCCTTCAATAGCTAATTTCCATACAAGGTAGAATCAGAAACCCCAAATAAATGCACTGCTGAGTATTTGTGTGCATGCACATACATGTATGCACATACATGCTGCAAGAGCAGCTCATTGCATTAAGAAATGAACTACTTTTCCTAATTACTTCTAGTAGCTAATTACTTCTAATTATTACATTAAGTAATAAATTGCTACTTCTAATTATGTTGTGGATACAGTTAAAGTAGTTAGAAATGCAATTTGCATGGTTGTTTACATCACAGGCATGTTTAAGTAATTGTGCTCCCTTAATTATATGGAATGGTCGATGTTAAATAATGTAACATGTTTTGCATCTTCATCTACAGTGTCATTTGTTTACCATTTATCATGGTTGGGTTTTGGAGAACTGGGGAATAGATACTGTGTGTCACTGGGGAATAGCTATTTTTATTTGAAGCCTACAAGGGCTGCTGAGTATCTATGACTTGACAGGCATTTCTGAGATTGTACACTGTATTGTTAAACTTACATTACAGCTTGAGCTTCATGGCCTAAGCAAATCTGAACCACTTGGAGACACTGACCAAATCCTGCTGTCCATAATCAAAGTCTATTTCCCATTCCTCAGGCACCATATGTTAGCATGAGGGTCTTCACTTGCCCTGATGCTGTGAGTGGGTGCTGTCACCTCAGCTACATTTTTTCCTTAAATTGAGAACGAGCATCTATAATGACTTATATAATTTATGTCCAGAAAGGTGTCCTTTGGGCTCCTGCTGTGTGTGAGATTGCAGTTAGTAATTCCCAGAAAAAAAAATCTGTATTAATTTTCCAGATAATCTCTGTGGATTTGGTGTGACCCTCAGCTCTCCAGGACCTTCCAAACTTGGGTGTTACATGTCGCAATTAGGGTATCACTTTAACTACCCTGAAGAGAGAAGATTGACTGAACTTTTGGAGGAAGCTAATGTAAGCTTTCTTTACAAGGCTTTGACAGCATAAAGAGGACTTGAGTTCTTCCCCAGGCCTTCTTCATCTGTGTAAATTCACAGGAGTTTTCTGGGAGTCAGAAGCTGCAGGACTTTTTCTTTTCCTGTGTCATGCATGTTTATTTTCCCTTGCTCCCTATTTTCTACCTCAATTTATAAGAATACTTCATGATATTAGAATTGATTGTAGGGGAAATAACTGTGTCCCAGCAGAGGTGGACAGCCTGCCATCAGGCAAGAGCAAAGGAGCAAGGAAAAAATAAACTACAGAGACTTAAAAAATATTGCTTGTCATTCACATGTCCTCAGGGAGGGAAAGAATACAGGAAATTTTGGACAGAAAGAACACATTGCTGTTAAACATCATTTTTCAAAGTTTTATGTGGGACACCAGTGGCGTGTAAAGTTAAGGAGCTGGAAAGTTCGCTCACCACCTACACACACGATGGATTTGGAAGAGTGGGTTTTGCCAGCAGAGGAATATCCTTGGTGCTGGTAAAAGCAGTCCCCAGCTGACACAGGGGATTTGTTGTTCCAGTAGATTCTGTTTCAGTATAATAACAAGAAATGATTTTTGGGATAAAGTACTGTGGCTGCTTTGGTGGGAAGGGAGCTTTAAAACAGAAAACAGCACTGGAAGTGGAGATTGCTACAAAATGAACTGTAGGTCCAGCACTTCAGGTGATATGAAATCTGGCATGTGTTGAAGACTGTGAGAGGGCTGGCACTGTCAAACACTGTGTTTAACAACTTTGGGGAGTGAAATTAAAACATTAATCTTAGAGGACATACCTCAGTGGTCAAAAAACGTCAAAATCAAGTTTTAAGAAGCTTTGCTGTCCTTTCTTCCCTCTGAGAGGAGCTCGTTCTGGCTCACCTTGGGTCAGTGAGGACTCAGAATTTGATTTTCACTGAAAATGGTTATCACCTTAGAGCCAGACCCTGAAAATGCTGCCACAGAGTCTGCAGGATTGGGCCCCAGTATGTAGCACTTTAAGAGAGCTGCAATGAAGAAAGAACTGAAATTATGGTAACAATCTGCCTTGCTAAATTACTGTTTTGTTCTGCCTTTTATGCCCTGTGGGACTCAAATTCTAATCAAGGTGTTTGACTCTGTTTCTCAGGAAGCTGGGATGGAGAGTAAAGTAGGTGGTTATAAGATTGTGACTATTGTACTCCCAAGTGGAGAATGGAGAGCTGTAATTCTGCTAATTATCATAACTAATTAGCTGCATTCAGAAGTGAAAAATCAGAAGGGCTAGATCACCGCCTCCAACTGTTAATAATAGGTTATTGAATTGCAGTACATGAGACCAGAGGGACTGCTTTTACCACCACTGATGAGCCTGGGATGTGTTCCCAGCACCATAAAATAATTCAGCCCTGGATATTCAGGGCACTTTCCAGGGTGAAAGTACATGCCATTCCTGGAGTACAAAAAGTTTAAGTTCAACCCCATGAACTCACTTGTCAAGCCTGGACCCCGAAAAAGAGTACAGGCACTTATTTGTGTGGAGAGGGTTCACTGAGACCCCCTCAGACATGAGCTCTGTTGGCTCCAGGGCATTCTGACAAGCCATGCTTCTGGCCCTGTCTCCTCAAGCCTGGCATCCTCTTGGAAGTGAGGACTTGTTTATGCAGGGCAGGGCCGGAGTGTGACCTACCAGTGGGCAAACTGGAAGTGATCTTGGTGTAAAGCTGGGCCTGAGTTAATTAGCCCAGCTGATTGGCTTGTTGGATCATTCACTGTGCTACACTTGCTGTTAACACGTCTGCTGTATGGACTGTGCGTAGCACCTTACAATGCCCTGCAGATATGCCCCTTAGAATTCTTTGAATCTTAGAATTCAAAATTTTTAGTACCTTGTGTCATTGATCAGCTTGAAATGGCTGGCTGAAAAGGGGAATTCAGGAGGTACAAAAGTCAGTAGGGCATAGCCCCATCTGTGTGCTCCCAGATATCTGAAGCAGTAGGAAGGGGTGCAGGCTGGGTTTTGGCAGAATAACTGAGCCACTTGGGATCAAGTGGCAATCTGAGCTGAGACAATCCCATTTTGGCTTGAATAACTTCAGTATGGCTCCTCTTGAGATAAATTAAGAACTCATTAGCCGAGCTGTGAACATTAATGTGGCCAATTCAGGAGAAATTCCAGCACAAGGGAAGAGTCTTTTAATGAGCTCCATACAGCACAGCTGGAACTGATGGAGCAAGGGATCTGGGAATAGGAGCTGCTGACTGGCACACCAAATATTTATCTGGCAGGACCTCTAGAATCATATTGTTATTATATATGGATTTCAGAAAGGTTCTGAAAGACTTTTAAGGTGTCACAAATTTCATGATCCAGATGTAGTTTAACAAACTACATACTGCCCACCTCTCTCCCCTGTTTACCTGTACAAGGACAAGAGCCCTCCCCTATCACAGGGATGTACTTCAATGGGAGCACACAGAGATAGGCAACAGATCACAGCACTCTGGAAATCTTTCTGGCTGAGCTTGGCCATACATCTGATTTCACATTAAGAAGTTGGTATCAGGTGGGATAGAGTTTTATCAAAATATATGCTTTTTCAGTGTTTTTGTAGTGCAATATTTGACTAATATTGATTGGCTGATGATGAATCCCTCATTAATCAAAACAATATGGCTATGAAAATAAATCCTGGATATAGATTTGTTCTCTGGAATGATAGCAAAAATGAGTAGTCATTGTAATTAAGTAAATGGAGTTTTTTAAAATATTATGTTGACCTGAGGTCATAATGAGGGCTGCTTCTATTCCTCAGAGCTGTCCCTCTCTCCTCTCTCACAATTTCTCACTGTCTGGTGTGACTGCACTCTCTGATGTCAAGATCTACCCCAATTTCCCTTTCTGACATGCTGGGCCTTACTCTAGAATCAAATTATGGTGGTGCATAATTTCCAGCCTCATGGAGTGTTGTGATAGGGACCATAACTGCAATTATACCTTTACGTAAGAGGACTGAGTTAGAAGTGCCAGCCAGGCCTTTAATGTTATTTTCTTAATCTTGAGCAGCTGTTGTGGGAGATACTGAGCTAGAGAACCAAAATGGTGAGGTTCAAACACAGTCCAGTTCTCTGTGCCAGAAGAGTCCACTGTTGTCACTCCAGAGCAACCAGATCTATGCCTGAGGAACCATTTGGACTCCACACTGGTGACCACTGGGCATCCCACAGCTTCTCAATGAAGCACAGCAGGTCCTCCAAATCATATGGCTGAGCAGGATGATGCTCCAGGGTTGCACAGAACTGGTATTTTGAAGATTCCATGTGAGGTTTGGGTGCCTTCAGTCACACAACGATTTATTGATGTCCCAAGGCCTGGTCCAGGACACCAGGTTGTGCTTGGATAATGATGTAAAGGGAATAAAAGCAGGAAGGACATGGATTTTGAAGTCTGTGCTTGGATAATGAAGTAAAGGGAATAAAAGCAGGAAGGATATGGATTTTAAAGTCTGTGCTTGGATCTGTGTGGCTGTTACCGCTGCTACATCTTGCTGCCACCACTGATGTGGGGGTCTCTTTCTCTCAGGGCTGAGCTGTGCTTGCTTATTGCAATACCACATTAACATGGTACCTTTCAGTAGTGGGGCTTTCCAGAGGGAGATGCACTGATATTGTTCTTATTCTGAACACAAGAAAAAGAAAATGCAGAAAAGGGCCAAATTTAGCAACTACCAAATGCACAAGTTTAACGTATATTCAGTGTCAAATATCTGAAATCATTGGGATATAGCAATTTGTTGAAGTTTGCAAAAATACCACATAGGTCATGTTTGCCTGGGCTCTCTCTTGCCAAACACAGACTCTGCTTTTCTGCCTTGAAAGTCCTTCTGCCAGCCATTTCACAATAAAGAGAGAGAAGTGAAAAATGAATTTAACATGTGTAGCCTGTCAACCAACATGTCCTACCTAAATGTGGATCTAGACAGGAAACCTTCCTTTGCATATACCTTGACAGAAAACATCCCAGTCTGCCACACTATATTGTGCTCATATAGACCTTTGATGTGTTGTAGAGATGTGAGGCTGTGCAGAAGGTGAAGCTGTGGTCATAGAGAGTTGAATTGTCTGTATAATCCCTTCTAAGTTCAAAAGATCAATGAAGTTCACATTCTTGCTCCTTAGAGCTGCCAGGTTACAGTCCCTACAGTCATGAAGGAAAGGAATTGCAACACTCCAGTAAGCCATCTCTGCTAGATTGTGTGAAGATGCCCCCTCTTCCTTCTGTTTCCTGCACTATCTGGTGGACATCCATAACTTCTTGATCTATGGAAGCTGAAGCAGTCAGGTCAGATACATCAGTGCTTTGTATAAGCAGGGTTGTGTCCAGCACATCTTACTCATGTTTTTTTTTAGTATGTATTTTTGCCCACCTGCATAAAGAAACACAAGCTGAAAGTGGTGAACATTCCTTTGTTCCTCACTTAAGCCTTTGCAGGCTGAATGAGTGCTTGTGGCATCTCGTTCTTGCAAAAAGCACATTGAGAGTCTTCAAAACTGCTCTGTGGAAGCTGCTAAGCATGAAAAAAAAAATCTAAGTTGAACATACAAGATACAGGAAAATGTATTAGGAGTGACTGTAGAGATGAAATCTTCCCCTCTGAATACAGAGGCAAAGTGGGTGGGCTCTGACACTACCCATGGTGCTTGTTGGTTTCCTGCAAATAGGAACCCTTCTGACAGGCCCAAGTCTATTTACCCTTGAATGCCAAACTGTACCAGACTGGGTCCTGCAGCAGGAGAATTGTGCTGAGGAAAGAGACAAGGTGTTGGATGGGACCTGGAGAAGAGCTTTGCAGGACTTCTTGGAGGATGGGGATATGAGGCACTTCCTCAGCTGAGGCCATGTTCTGCAACCTTCCTCCCGCCCAGACACCCTACAAGCCCAATGGGGTTGGTCAGGATTCTCCATCAGATGCAGGAAGGGTGACTGTGAGCAAGCATCTGAGACGATCCAGCTGAGTGAGTTCTCCACTGTGGGGATTGCCTGTCCTTCCTCAGGACACCCCTCTGCTGTCCTTCATGGTGTAGATGTGGAACTGGCTGGGATATTTCTTCCAAGGCACACAGGATGGCTACAACACCCCTATCTTTACCCATCCTAGCCAGCTGCGTATCACATTGTGGTTTGTGTTAAACAGCATGCTGTGACTTATGTTTTTTCTTTTTAAGCAAGTACCCCTGCATGAAGTGCAAGAATGTGCTAGGCAGAGAGAACCCAGAGTGGTGGCTCTAACATGGAGAAGTAACAGTGAAGTGTCAAAGATTTGAGGATACCACTGCAAAAAACATAGAAGAAAAGCCGCTGCCTGCACAGGAAAGCAAAATCAGCCAGAGACTGGGAGGGAGTTGGCAAAGTCGTGCTTCGGCTGGTGGTGTTTGTGCTAGTCCTAGGTAACCATCTGCTGAGCTGTCAGACCCGACTGGGCTTTTTTTTGTTGTTTGGGTTTTGTATTATTTGTTTTTCCTGCTCCTTTTCAATTACTTTACTGAATGAAATAAAATCATCTTGCCTCTTCAGAAGAAAAACATTTGAAAGACGATTTAGGCTGCATATGGGGAGCATCCTTGAGGAGCCCTGGCTGCCTGGCCAGGAGGGGGTCTGCAGCATAGCCCCTTGGCCTCCCTCCCTCTCTGTGACTGCCTGCCAAGAGCAAATTAAAGGATCCACTGACCAACAAGCTGTGTCTATTCTTGTACTTCTCTGGTTCCTGGCTTGTTTTGGATCTCTATACAGACTAGCAAACCTTTGTTTTGCTTTGACTTCATTTCTTCTGCATTAGACTGTGATCACCTCTTTTTAACAGCATTTCTATTTTGCTGTTTGCTGTTGCACAAAGAATTTACTCAACCCCTTGCATTTAATGTTCTGCTGTTTGCTTTGGTTTATATGAACACACCACTGGCTTGCAAGCACAGAAAGACAGAATTGACTTAATGAGCCAGTTTTGAACCTAAAAAGCTGCATCTGATAAAAGAAATAAGGCAGAGGCAGAAAGCCTGGCCTGGAAAAATACCCTGCAAACAGGTCAGATGGGGAGCTCAGGGAGATCCCAGCACTCTCATGGGGTGATGAAGCTGCCAGGTTCCCAAAGATGGAGGAGCATCTAGCTCTGCCTCATCTCCGCCAAAGACCACAATCCCTTTCTGAGCAATTTATCTCTGGATGCAGTTAACAAGGCTGACGTGCTTTTGTCATTTTTATTAGTTCAGTATGATTTTATCAGGTATCTTTGTCAGTCACCACTCCGTGCTTTGGAAATACAGCTGTATTTCAACCACTGTGGTACTTCGCGGGCTAGCACCTGGGCATTAATCACACACAGGGAACTAATACAGCAAAATAGCAGTCAATTTTGTGCAATGTGAAAAGAAAGAATGCAAGATTAAATAACCTAATTTGAGAGCACAGCCCACACGTTCCCTACTTGAGCTGCTAATAACAGTTCAAATGACTGAAACTGAAGTAATTATTAAAACGTAATTAGTTTACACTGTTGGCATATTGTGTTTGGTTTTGGCACCTCTCTTGTCTTGAAGCGTTTTCAATGCACCTGACTTGTGATTAAGACATGGAGCTGATATTCTGAGAATGTGGGTTTAGTTCCTGGTAAACGATAAAATTCCTGTGTGACTTTGCTTAGTTTTATCGCTTCTCTGTGCCTCAGTTCCTCGTCAGTAGAATAGATATGAGATAGAAATGCATCCTTTGTCTGTCTGCTTGCTCAATTGAAACTAAGAGCCCTTTAGGACATGGATTGGTTTTTAATGTGTTTATACAGTGTAAGATAATGAGGACTTGATCTTGTTTGAACAACAAATGCAAACAGGTAGACCACTCTGTTGATATATAAATCCAGAGAGAATTTTTTCATGCTGCTCCTTGCCTGGTAGAGGAAGAATTTAAAAATATTTTTTAACACTGATATTATCATAGAATCATGGAATAGTTTGAGTTAGAAGGGACCTTTAAAGTCCATCCAGTCCAATCTACCCTGCAATGAGCTGGAACATCTTCAACCAGATCAGGTTGCTCACAGACCCATCCACCCTGACCTTGAATGTTTCTGGGGGGTGGGGCATCTACCACCTCTCTGGGCAAGCTGGGCCAGTGTTTCACCACACCCAGTGTAAAAATTTCTTCCTTCTATCTAGTCTGAATCTAATCTTTTTTAGTTGAAAACCATTACCACTTGTCCTTTCACAACAGGCCCTGCTAAAAAATTTGTCCCCATCTTTCATATCGGCCCCCTTTATGTACTGAAAGGTCACAATAACATTTTCTTCCCTTCCCTTCCCTTCCCTTCCCTTCCCTTCCCTTCCTTTCCCTTCTCCCAAACAACCCCACTCTCTTATCCTTTCCTCGTAGGAGAGGTGTCCCATCCCTTTAATCACCTTTGTGTCCCTCCTCTGGACTCTGACATGTCCACATCTTTCCTGTCCTGAGAGCTCCAGAGCTGTATGTAGTACTTCAGTTGGGATCTCACCAGAGCAGAATAGAGGGGCAAAATTCACCTCCCTCAACCTGCTGGCCATTCTTCTTTTGATGCTAACACTTGCCCTAGCATGATTTTCACTTGCACCAGCTGGTGGTTTCCAGGTAGTACCTGGAACATCCTCAACATGCTTCCATATGCCCTAACATCACCCTGGCGTGTCATCAGTTGCATGACAAAAAACTGCCCTGCCGAGCAGCAGCACAGCCTTCACAATATTTCGGACAATGAAAAACCCAAAATGAGCACAAATGTTATGATACCTTAATGCTTCTCATTTTAAGAAACAATATCTACTCAGATAACACAAAACAGCCCTTGTCATCTTTTCTTCAGTGGTGTAGATACAGCATACAGCCTGCATGACCACTCCAAACCAGTCGGTTTCCAAGCTTCCAGTTCTTCTTGAGTCTGCTGGTGCTGAAGTGTTATGAAATCTGGTGCAAATTCACAGCTGCTTAAACTGTAGATGGAAACTAAAACTTTCAGAATGGATTTTTTTAAAAAAGAAAAATATTTTTAGGCAATCTGGAAGACCTTGCATGGGGAATCTCAATTTTTGCTGTATTATTTTTGACAAAGGCCAAATGTAAAACCACTCTGTTTAATTACAATGCCATCCTATTGGAAGGGAGTCAGTTTTATGGAAAATAATTTAATTTATTTCTAGAAAATTATAGCCACTATACATTTTGAAACACAAATGTTTTATTTGAAGTTTCCTATGAAATTTAAATAGGATTTTGGCTGTCTCTTCTACTAAAGATTTCTCAGATTGTTTTACTTTGTTATGAATATTTACTTAGCTCTGTACATATGAAGCTACTTAAAGTTATCCCCTGCCTGTTTTTTAATATCTGAAACAAAACCTAATAATTCCTGCATCACTAAGAAACTCTAATGATTAAACAGTGACAATGAGTTAGCGATGTAGTAGTAGTAATTTGCAGGTAATTTGATCTTTAGCAGAGCTACAAAAATATATAGTTATGTTAAAGTAATGTGTTTCCCTCAAGGAGCATAAAAAACATCTTTGCTGCTTGAAATGTGCAGCGAACACCAGCCCTGCTATCGCAAAATATCTTGAATTTGCAGAGCTACATTTTATTGCAAACCAAGATGCTAACACTCGGAGAGAGGATATCAATAAAACCTCCTTGGTGTATAGAGGGGAAGAGGGGGAAAATGTGGTCTTTAGCATCTCTTGGAGAAGAAACACTAAGAAGCATATTAGAGAGGGGGAATATGTACCTTAGAGAGGTGCTCTTCATCATCGCCATTAGCTGGCTGAGGTCTCTCCCCATCTGTAGGGAGTCCCCATGTCAGGTCTCTGCATTCCCATGCTGCAGGAGGACCCTGGGGCCTTAATTCAGGGCTACCAAAAAGTGGCCATATGTCAGGGACTTGGGTGTAGGAGGGTACTGAGTCCTTTACAGATCTTACAACAGCCTGATGGACTGCAGTTATGGATGTGCCTCTTCCTTGTTCCTGTTTGAAATGCCCCTTGGAAACAAGGCACCTACCCTTTCTCCCAAAGTGGGACATCATTAAGCTTCAGCTGAACTCCAGCATTTGGGGTGCAGCAATTAGGCAGAATTCAGCAAGGAAGCACAAGTGCTTTGAACATGGAAGTGGAGCAAGTGGCAAATTTCAGTCTGTTTTGCTACAAAGATAAATGGGCAATTTAGACTCTATGATGCCGTGTCATCTACATCTTAATAGCCGTAATGCAATGGGAGACTGTTAGAGCTAATCTAATTTGCCCTGTTTTTTATTGAAAATGCTATATGATAATTTCACCTGCCTGTAGCTACAGCTTGCATATAGATGGCCTTGTTTTTAATGCAGTGCATTGGGTGCTTCAATAGACTTTCTAATGAATAAAAATATGCATGCTAGCATGATCTATAAATAAGAGGTACAGTCCAGCAGCAGAACCCTGAAATAGCTAAGAATTCTGGAGAGTAAACAGTTGCTGAATGCTAGCATAAAACTAAATGCTTTTTAAGCCTTAATATTTAGTGAAGAATCCAAGTCACAAAATTCATCTTCCACCTCCAAGGTTTAAAAGGGTTTTTTTGGATGTGGCATTTTAGCCTGGCACAACATAAAAGAAAAAAAGAAAAAGCAGTTTAAAAAGATTTCACACAGCTCCAGTTCTGAGCAGCCCTTTGAATCTGGATACATTAAGGACAGTGCTTCATAAAGTATATCATCTCCATAATCAAGCCGGTTTTCTTCCAGAGAGTAAGATGGCATTCTTGCAATGGACTGGCAGAAAGTGCAAGAGTGGGATTCTGGGCTAATGAGGGGCTGCAAGATAATCTCAGGATTCAAGTGAACACATGAACCTGTTTCTCCTGTGCCTTTCCTTAGAATGTGCACTTTTCCACAAACACTAGAAGAAAATCTGTCACTTCTTAATTTCAGCTTTATGTCAAAGCTATGCCTTAAAGCCATTACCAAAATACACAAAAGGACACTGAGGAAAAAATCAAACCCAGGCTTGTATCAGGCCACTGATGGTTGCACTCCACCTTTTGTTCTACTTTCAGCTAAAATAACATTATCTCACCTGTGTTTCAACTCAAGTGGAAGAAAAGAGTTTTATTTTCTGCTACAATTCTTTTAGGTGGAAGTTGATCTGTCTAATTAGTGTTCACTTCAAAAACTGGGTTTCTTGAATTATTCATTGGCCTGGTGGTATGAGGCAAGGTTAGCAGAGCCTCAGGTATTCGCTAACTTTTTTTTAAAAAACCCGCAGAAAAATAGCTTTTTTAACCCCGAAGCATAAAGGAGGGGAATAGCAAAAGCTTTGCTAAGTTCAGATTTATGTAATGTATCTAAAAAGTTTAGGACACTCCTAATGACACTATTGCAGTTGAACCTGAAGTGGCTGCATTGCTCTTTCAAATAGCACCAAGAGAAAGCAGGTCCACCTAAACTTGCTAAGAGTAGTCAGGAAGGACTCACTCTGCCTCTGGTTCACAAATTTTCTGCCTTCCTCATCTTGTCCTGTGCAATCTTAACAATACTCACTCAGGGTTGCCCAAGGGATACACGGAAGCTAAAGAGTTAATTGAAAGTTGATTGTGAGGTTCTGTTTTCTCCCAATTTGCTTAAGGATGGGTGTAGGAAAAGAGAATAAATTGTAGAAAACTGTTCCATTACCAATGCCATTTTGTGATGTCTATTAAATTTAAAATTAAATGACAGATGTTAGCTGGCTATCAGACACCAGGGTGATATGGAATGCTGGATATTCTTACTGTGTCTTCAGGTATTTCTAGATGCTAAAAGCTTCTCTAAAGTAACTGCTTATTTTGTATTTTTGCAAAGTGTTAATCAGAGTTTCTAGAGAGCAGAAGCTGTTTGCTTTTATCTTCACATGAGCCAGAGAATGAGACAAAATGAATAAGACTGTATTTGCATTTTGCTGTGCACCACTCCGATATGAATATTAGGTTATTTTCCTAAACTTCAGTTTTATATGCAACTGATTACTGCTGCCCTTGTAGCAAAATTGTATCTTCATGGAAAAATCATCTAAAAGTACTTTTAATGTTCCCTGAACAGGGAGTCAGCATCACATAGATGGAAGTTATGAATGTATGCAAAAAGAAGTAGCTGGAGATGAACTTCCCATGAGCCTTCAGAATTTGTGAATGTCTATCTTGAGAGCTGCTGTGGAAGATGGAAGAGGTAAACTAAATCACATGTTGAAGAACCATCTGACTATTGAATATTCCTATCGGCAAAATATGAGGCAAAAGGCTTCAGGGGGCAACATTTTTTGTTAATAATTTTTAAAACACATATATACCATGACAATACACACAAAAATCCAATACCTGTATTTGCTTCTAATAAGCTGTCCTAAATACAGAAAAATGGGCTAAAGAACAGAAATGGCTTGGGAATATATGCATGAGATCGTTCAGTTCCCCAGCCTTTATCCCCTTGGAAGGGGTCCTTGGCAGCCTGTGGAGGGAGAAGCCACTTATGCAGTCCAGAGGGGAAAGAAGAAACCAGGGAGGTGGCTGAGCTGAGTGAGATGTGTATTTCTCACTGACCTGTCAAACCTTCTCTGTTGTGGACCCTTAGATGTGATCTCTCTTCTGGCATGAGGGGCCAAGAGTTCTCCTGCCCATTGGAAAAACCAAAACATGCTTATTGCAGACTGCACTGTAACACATCTGAGAATGATTTATATCTTTGCTCTTTCTGCTTTGAAGCAGAAAAGCTCCTGGGGTGAAAGTCAGGTCCAGATAAGACACTTGTATTGAGATATCTACCTGTAGGTGTCTATAATGTCCCAGCATACCCAGTGGAGACCTACTCTGTACAGTCAGCAGAAATTAGAAAAAGATTGACCTTCAAGCTGTGGGGAATCCATACACATGGGAACTAAAAATGAACCTTTTTTCTCTAATGACTGCCTTAAATCCTTGTGAAACAGGTGGTTGTGGCCTATCATGGTTTAGCTTCTGGTTTAGCTTGAATGACATTCAGATGGTTGACCTGGAAGGTCTGAATGGCAGAGTAAGAATTTTTCATCTCTAATCATTAAAGAGTATTGGTCAAGAGAATGAAATGTTATGGATTATTGTAGTCAATGTGATGGCCATTTGTTAATCACTGCTTTATTTTATGCTACTATCAGTACTCAGTACTGCCATAGTTTAAAAAAGACTAAGTGATTATTCCAAAGCCCATTTTAAGGAACAATCAGAAAAGGATTAATTCCATTTAACATGGAATTAAAAAAAAAAATAATCCAGCCATGGTGAAGTGTCTAGCAGTTTAGTTCTTGCTTGCCCCACTTCAGGGAGCAATCATATCACTATAGCACATACTCTAAAGTTGGATTTTCCAGGAACACAAAGCCTTTTTTTCTTCCACTAGACAATTATGAGAAGGGACAGGATGCCTCAAGGATCTGTAATGTTTATAAGGTAACATTTTGTTGCAATGTTGCATAATGAATAAAGCACAGGGTTTAGCTTGATGAATATAAATAAAAAGATGTGATTTCTTGATCTATGTGACTAAATGATTACATAAGATAGTTCTCCACCTTTCACCACTTCTCATTTTCACTACAGTCCTTCTGTATTATAATATGCTAAAATGGGTTTCAGCAGTGGGCAAACTTTCATTCAGTCCACAGTCTTGTGTGTCTCTGCCTTTTTTAGCACAATCAGTGCCTTTTATACCTCTGAGCGGAACCAGGTGAGATCTATTCTAACTGACTGAGAGACAATTTTATTAATCAAGATGTACCAAAGCCAGTGGCACAATCAATAAAGGGACAATTTTCCCTTGGATGACCACAGCTCCCGCTGGCTTCTCAGCATGGTTAGTCTTAAAAGGTTGAAAGTATTGCCTCTGTTAATGGTTTGGGTATGAAGAAAAATATACTATGAGACAGTCTGTAAGGCACACCTTGCGCTTTGCTTCCCCTGTGTTACAAAATTCCTTCTAAACCAGGGGAGCACGCACTGAGCACTGAGAACTTGCAGCATTTCCCCAGGCTGCCCTCTCCGACCCCAGTAAATTCTCCCTGTCAGCCTCAGTCCACTGGAGTTGAACGGCAGGAGAAAACCAGAGAGAAGCTGTTAGAGAGCAGTTAGGTAAAACAGAAATTGTCATGAATAACAAGGCTCAAATCACCAAAATATTTCAGTTACCTCTTCCCCACACCATAGCACTCTGGAGCTTTTGAGACTATAAAAATTCCCGTGTGGAGGATCCTGTACTTCTTGTGGTTTCTTCAGGAACCATAGGTGTAAATTTGGTGTTGCAGGGGAAGTTCAGCAAGTTAAAGGCCCAGGGCATTTCCTTGTATTACTGTTTTCTGTGTTGTAAGGACCACAGGTCTTTGACCTACATCACTTCAAAACAACTCAGGAGATTTTCACAGACATGACCTTCCACAGCTGAAGTTCAGACTGGTGGCATGAAGCTTCCTTGAAAGTCATTGCCTTAAGCTTTCTAAAATACACATTATGATGTACTTTTATCCCTATTCCTGTCTGGAGTGGATTTTAGAACCAAGAAGTGTTCCAAACACTTCTCTTTGGGTTTTTGCTGTCACCCAGATAACTGTTTCCCTGCTCAAATCCACTTGCAAATGTCACTCATGGGACAATGACTGGGATGACCAGCCCACTAAAAGAGAAGAAACCATTTCTGAGATGTTCAATGAGTACACCCTGTCCAGGACCCCAGCACTTTCTGTGTTTGAATGAAAGGCATAAGATGAACTGATCAGCCAAGAAAAGTCTCATGGTCTCAGGTCATTTCTGTGTTGTAGGCAGTTTGCAGCAAGTTCAGTTACAGACTTGGAGATTTCAATGTGCAAGATAGCATGAAGAGACTATGTGGTTACCCTTTTAGTTTAGGTACCACTTGAGCAGTATAAAGAAATTCTAAAAGTCTCATATAAATGGATGAAGCATCAGGCATGGGGCATCTATTATTTAGTGACATTAAGGACTGTCTCCCACTATATCTCATTTACTGCAGTTTTAAAGAGAAAATCTAGGAGGTCAGTTTTGCACATGCCATGGAGTTCCTGATTATTAATTATGTTAAAAACATATGTCATTATTTCCACTACAGTGAATATTTCAAGTATTATAGGAATGCTAAAATGTCTGGTTTGATTTTAAGTGTTTTAGGTGAAACAGAGAAAAAAATCAATTTAACATGGTTTTAAAATCCAAACAAGGTGTCTTCTGAGCAGAGGTCAGTCAGGAGAGTAAAAGAAATGTGTGAGAGGATCATAAGTTCCACTTGGATAGAGGGTCCAACAGTGAAATATAGGTCTTGGCTGTAATTTGAAATTCCTCTAAAGGGATAAATTTTTATTAACAGAAACCACAGAATTATTTAGACCATTAAGATCACATCCAACTGTTAAGCTATCAGTACCAAGTCCACCAGTAGACCGTGTCCCTAAGCACCGCATCTACATGAATTTTAAATACCTCCAGGGATGGTGACTCCACTACTCCCCTGGGAAGCCTGTTCCAACACTTGATAACCCTTCCTGTGAAGAAATTTTTCCTAATATACAACATAAACCTCCTCTGATGCAATTTGAGACTGTTTCTTCTTGTCTGATGGCTTGTTATGTGAGAGAAGAGACTGACCTCCACCTGGCTACAGCCTCCTTGCAGGTAGTTGTAGAGAGAAATAAGGTCTCCCTTCTCGGCCTCCTTGTCTCCAGGCTAAGCAACCCCAGTTTCCTCAGCTGCTCCTCACAGGATTTGTTCTCCAGACCCTTCACCAGCTTTGTTGCTTTCCTTTAGATTTGACGTGTTAGGTGTTAGACCTCATTTTCACTAGTTATTCTCTTAATTATAAACAGCTTGGTCAATAGAAGCAGACTGGTTAGTATTTATATTTTATATTTGCAGGTAACCAATTCCTGTTAATTTCCAGCACTCTCTTATTGAAAGGAATATAACTTTGCTTTTTATTTGGTTTTAAAGTTAGAGGAACCTGATATGGAATTACCTTTTGTTAACGTTTAAGTTAAATTTTGAAGCATATTTTGAACTCACCTGTCTCCATGAAAATGTTAAAAAGAATTTTTAATAAAATATTGTATTATTCATGCTCTCATTGTGACTGCTTAGTCTTTCTCAGAACACAGGAATAGTATTCCATATCATGATTTTAGGTTACATAATGAGGCTTTACAAATATGCTGGACAACTAGAGGGAATCATGAATTTTTATCCAAGCAGGGGCTTTCCTAAGGGGAAAAGAGGAGGTAAACAGTCAGTGGGGGAGAACAAGTAAAAGGATGAATTAGCATCACTCTCAGCAGTGTGTTCATTATATCACACAAGGGTAAGCAGCTGCCTGACTGTGTAGATTCTCCTTTGCCTGACTGTGTAGATTCTCCTTTCCACCCACATTATCGAGGCATCTGGTCCTCTGTATCCAGAGCAAAGCACCTCAGTTATAATTAATTATAGGTCAGTATCCTCTCTGCAAGGAAAGATGTTGTCCACACTGTTCACTGGCTATATCTACAATGCTCTTAATGATTCGGACTGACCATGTCACTGGTATGTTCAGAGACCTGTTTCCATTCTTTCCATTTTCTGCCCCCAGACTGCCTGCAGACAGGGTTTTTGTGTATGCTCACTGATACGGCTGGTGTCATGGCTTTGAAGTGGCAATATTTTATGTCACAAAAGGTAGGTCCTGTTTATAGCTTAATCTCCTGACCATAATCCTGAGTTAGTTAAAACTGTTCCAAAGAAATGGAGTTGAAAGAAATGGATGTGTGTGAAAAATCAATCCCTTTATCTTTATTCACCCATAAAGATACCGTGCAAAATGATCTCTGCTTGTATTGTTTTCCTTCATCACAGGCAGGGGTTCTTTTAACATAGAGTGGGAAGAGTTTCTTGTGATTAGTCGGTATTTGACAGTGTAATCAACTTGGTAGAAGCTCTTACAGGTTTCTCATATGGAAGGGGAATTTACTCCATGAGTACTGTTTTCCAAGTCAATGAGGCCACTTGTAGCATAAACATTTTCTTCTGTAAGAGATCAAAGTCTAGACTTACATTTCAGCTACTTTAATCTTCTTCTGTTGTTTTTGTTGTAACTATTCTTTTTTCTCTTTGCACTGTGGGTGTGCTCTCATTCGTTTTGGGGGAAAACATCCAAGTATTTCAGCTGAAGATTATTTTCCACAGACACTCATGAGCTTAATTCTATAGCAGCCGTGAACCTCAGAGTGTATCTTGTCCCTGGTTCATTGGTGATATTTGATTAGCTTTCTTAATAGACTTCTTGTGGTAAATTGTTTGACTTGACTTGCCCCAGGTTCTGATAGCGTTGTACTTTTATGGGGAAGCCCTGATTATGTAGCTAGCCTGTTAAATCTTTGTCCCTGGAAAGGTCAGATCTCTCTATTTTCATTATCAGAGGAATTCCACAAAATAACTTTCTCAACGGAGGGACCTCACGAAGCACAGTGCTTTTCATTTAGGCATTGGGCATTCACTACAATCCATATTCCATCCTCAGCTTCTGAGGTTTCCTCATTCCCAGTGTAGTGGGGAAACAAATTGAATTCAGCCTTTATTCTGCTTGTGCAAACATGCCCTGGACTTCTATGGTGTTTCCAATGACCCCTCAGTGCTAAATATGTGCATGCTGGACCACCAGAACCAAAATGTAAGTGGAGGTACAGCTTGGCACCCGAGTTTCAGTGTTAGCAGCTGTGATTGTTCTTGCTGTTCCTTTTTTCTTGCCATCATTTAAAAAGGCTAGAAATTATTGGTGCTTTAATTTTGCCCAAGTCTAGGGCCTACTTTCCAAAGGATGGATAGAACTACAGTATCTTGAATCATTAATTATTTAAAAAATATTTATGTTGTGATTCAGCAGATGATTATATAGTTGTGACCTGCTGAAGCTCCTGTATCAACTGAACTCATCTCCTGTGAACTCCCCTTCTACAGTTCATTTACTCTGGCAAACTTTTACATGGAAAACCTTAGGCTGATCATTCACAAATATCATAGAAAAAAATAAATAAGGCAGACTCCTACATATTGAAAGGAAAAGCCTCTGGAGTTTGTTATGATTGTAGGACATAACTTACACTTCCACTGGTCCCTTGACAAACAAAATGAAGCAATGAACTGATATAATAGAAAGTTTAATGGGTCTGCATAATCTATATTATAGTTTTAAAAGATTGTTAGAGGAGAGAGGTGATGCTGTGAAGGGTCATCTTGCCTTAGATATGAAACAGCCTGACAGGGAGACGGAATATTTCAACAAGTATTGAAGGGCAAAATGTTATCACCTATGAGATAATCTATTTGATAGCTCTGTTATGTTTTCTGTGATGTTGAAACATGATGAGGAAAGGTTTGAGCAGATATCTTGTGAACTGATGGATCTTGAGAACTTGATGCTGTGAGTTTTCTGAAGTCTCCCATGATGTTATTCTGGGATGCAACACTGTGGAACTGCTGTCCACAGATGGAGGATACTCCATCAGACTTCCATGTCAGATTTTGTTCATCCCCTGACAGACATCTCTGCAGAAGAAAAGCATTTCCATATGTTTCCTCCTTCCAGTAACTGAAGGTGAGAGAGGTGTAATTTAGCTCTGATAATACAAAAATTGAAACAAGCAACACAACTCAATTAAGTTTCTGCAGCCTTGCATGAGCCATCACAGCTCTGCAGCGCACCTACAGAGCCCTGCCAGCTGTAAATGGATCAGCACAGACTCTATGAACAACATGAAGCATGAGCACACCTCCTCTGAGAATGTGTCTTTTGACGTTGAACATGCACTCAGCATGGGTTAGAGTATGTATCCTGTATGTGACGTGGGACATCCACACAATCTGGAACAGAAGATGCTCTTGTTAGGTTATCTATACTGTTAAAAATAAAAGGTGTGGTCATGAGGTTTAGCCCTGGACCACTGCTTGTCCATATGGCCTGTCACATTGCTCCCTGGGTCTGTCATAGGCTGCTCTAAGACTCTTTCGAAGATGAAGCCTGGGTGTCTTTCTTTTACCCCAGGAACCACTCCTGAAAGACAGCAGTAGAAAAGAATGAATCAGTTTTGGGTCCTTCCACAACAGAAACACTGCAGTGCTGTTGCAGCAGACTTGGCACCCTCACAGGTGCCATGGGAATTGCAGTACATACCGTGCTTTGTGTCCTATTACTGCTATGCAGGTGGTGTTGTCACAGTCTTCACAGAACTTCAGATGCTTGGAACAAAGAAACCCCTGGACCAGAGGAGACTTTTGGTTAAGAGCTGTGTGAGGTGGTCCTGGCTGGTTTCCTCTGTAAGAACCCAGTTTTGAACAATGCAGAAATGAGCAGTTCCTCGCCTCTTGGCATCAGAGCCAGGGATCATTCCCTGGCCCTCTTTTATTTCGAGGTATAAGATTATTGCATGAAACTCATCTTTGGGAGAAAAAGGCAGGACCAATATATAGGAAAACCAGCAAGCCAATGTGATAATTTGTATGGGGATTGGCAAGGAGAAGTGAACATGCAGTGGGCTGCAGTCAGTGACAGCTCTCAGAAAAGTGTGAAACTCCTTAAAGTAGCCTAAGCAGGGTAAGGTGGAGAGATAAGAGTTGCTGGTAAAGCATCTGATAGCTCCAGTGTGGACTCCAAGCCCAACCCAGAAGGTTGTGGATGCTAAAAATAAATGATCCATTGACAATAAACCCAAGGCCAAAAAGAAACATGCTTGAATGAGGTCCAACCAAGCCCAGTGGGTGAGCAAACACAGGCCCGTGCACCAGGCTGAAGTGTGTGAACACATGCCTGGCTAAGATTAGGAGAGCCATCACTCAGCAGCCCTGGTCCTGGCACGGCTAGTACTGTTTCGCTCTGGGAGAGGGAAAGGTGGTGTCAGAGTTTAGTTTAAAAAGCTTCAGCTTGTAGGAAAGAAAAGTGAAATGAGCTGCTGGGGTTTTGTACTGTGGGGACCAATGGTTTATCTTACTGAATGACATCCAAGCACAAAGCTCACTTGATCTCTCTCAGAGTGTGGATGCAGTTGCCACTAGCCTTAGTCCCATTGCAATGCCCCTCTGGTGCAGCTCTGTGCACCTGCAAGTCTGGTGCCTGTAGGGAAAACTCAACCATGGTCATTGTCATTGCTTTGACCTTTGCTTTTAATGTCATGTGTGACTTTAAACTTCTACAACAGTCCTAACATGGGATGTGTCTAGTTCAGAGTCCAGAGGAGGCATATACCAGGACTTCTCTCTGGGGAAACCTGTTTCCATTCTCCCCTGGTCTGTTAGCCTATTAATATAAATATATTAAGTATTTTGGCTATAAGTATCTGCTTTACTCTTAATGACTGTAAAATTGTAATAGCAATCAACATGGAAAAGGAGTCTATTTCAGATATTTATTAAAGTCTGCTGATGTTGCTTTAATAGTTCTATGTCTTTAATTCCCTACTGGTCTTCAGAGAATCCACCAGTTCATGTGAATAAAGCTGGATTTAGTTTGCCCTTAGGCAAAACATAACCTTTCTCTCACTGCATTAGGAGCTCTGTGTATGTCAGGAGTCAGCAGTATCTTCTAAGATCCAGTAACTCAGCAGAGCTGTTACATAGATTAGTTAGCAAAAAGGAATGAAAGCAGATTGTATTTGTCAAATGATTTATTGTCTACATGCAGTCTGGCTTGTCAAGCTCTGCTTGCTTTGCTGTCAGGTCATTTTCTTACAACAGATGGTAATACTGAATGATATCATTAAATTATGATTAACGCTAATATTGCTTTAGTTTCCTCAGTATCTTCATATGCTATGCTATAAAAATACATGCACGATTTTCCTTCCCTTCTCTTTGAAACTGAATGATAACAGAAACCATTGGGTGAAGATTGTTGCACAGAATAGTGAGCTGTTGAGATTGGTACTGCTTCAGGCACTAAACAATTTGGCTGAGCAAGAAACAGATAAAATGTGAATAAAGTAGTAGTATAATAAAGTAGTAGTCCTTTCTCCTAAGCATGCCCGTTTGGAGTGAAAATTCCACTAATAAAGTTCCATAAACTCTAATAATACTTGTTCCCTGGTCCAGCTTCTCAGCTCTCCCGCTCTTCCCCATCTTCAGTAATAAGGACGCTATTATCTCTAGCATAAATGGCTAACTAACTTGTAATGCTTTCTCTTGAAGGCACAATGCTTATTTCCAAGCCCTACAGGCTTTCTGCTGATGCCTGCTCAGCACAATTTAATGTATTGAACATGACAGCAGAAGAACATGTTGCATGATTTGATTGCTGTCTTTCTGTCAAGAGAACTGCAGGCTTATTCATGCCTCACATATACACTGCAGTTAACAAAATAGCTGCCTTGGTGAAAAAGATAATCACTGGCTCATTTTCTGGTTGTTATTTTTAGAATAGCACTTTCTACTCCATGTTTTTCCATTGATTAACTTCCATTCTAGAATATAGAGATAGGACTCTCTATTTCTGCCAGTATGGTAAACACAGTTTCAGCTATCATTGATAGAATTATTGTCTCCACTTTGCTTACTCAGAAACAATGAGACAAATTACACCTGAGCATTCCCACCTACCCTAACAACACTGCACGGCTGAACTGTGATTAAGTGCTGCTATTAAAAATCCAGTCACTGCTCTGAGGAGTCTTTTGAAATGTTATTTTAAGATCGAATTAAGTTCTTGGATATACTTCTGCATATTTGAGGTAACTGTACTGAAATCCATCATGTTTATAGCAAACTTGAGCTCCAGCCATGTCATAGGCTGGTGAATTGACATTTGACATCTAGTTCTCTCTCCTTTATTTAAGACTATTTAAGAATAATTCAAGAGTAACCGCCCTAATCTAGCCGGTACTTCAATGTTTAAAGACCAGGGAAAAAGTGGAGAAAAAGTCATAGTTTGTTTTAGTGGATTCCATTCTCCAGACATACCAGAACTTGTTCTTGTGAAGTGAAATGAAAAACTGCAGCAAACTCCAGGCACTAAAAGAAATACCCCAATGAGGTTGAAAGTGACAGCCACAGGCCAAATAATTTGTGATATTATTATTATTGATTGTAATGTGTTTGAAGGCCTGGAGGCCCTTGTGAGGGATCAAGACCTAAAGATGCTGCTCAAAAAGGAGGCAAAATAGTCATTTCAGCCAAGGAATTTGCTGCTACACCTGCTCATGGTGGTGTACCTATGATACGCTATGAATAGTGTGACTTTTGCAGACAAAGAGCGAACAAGAGTGGAAAAGACAAAATCATATCTAACCATCATGTTCAATATGAGGGGCAGCACAGAGTAAATCAGTGTCCTTATCTCTTGCTGGGCTGCTTTACAGGCTTACTGGCTGAATAGCCATTCACCAGATGAAAATATTAAAGCTTTGCAGATTTTTACAGGGAGTTCCTCTCTGGATGACGAGCAGCCTACGAGGAAGTTGATGGTGCTTGAGCATAAATTGGATTAATGGGCAGCGAAGGCTGGCCTTTTTGGCATTGCAGAGACAGGAGCTGACAGCTTGAGAGCAGGAGAATTAAATTAAGACAAGTTTAAATTAAATAACTGTTTAAAGCAGCAGCAGAGGAGCTTGCTCATTCACAGATGCCAATAGACAGACTGTCGCTCCCTCTTGCAGGTTTTCTGAGCTGCTATACAGCTCAGTATGGCCGTACTGATGACACTGTTATAAGTACTTATCTGACTACAGGTATAACCTGCTTGGGACCAGGAATGTTGGGCAGGAGGAGAGCAAGGAAGCATTTCCCTGCTCTCCACCAATTTCTCCAGCACCAAATTATATGGGTTTTATGTTATCACAAGTGCTTCTTAACCCAAACCAATCACATTTCTAGAGGATTTTCCCCCTTACCTCTCCTCTTACTCTAACCCTTCCCAACAATCTGCCAAGGAAACAACTGTAATGAAGAGTTCAGCCATTTTCCTGTTTCATATGATTTCACAATAGTGCTCTGGGGTGACTTGGCCTCAGGACCTACCGGTGGTCTGTCACCCAAAAGATTTCTTCAAAGCACACTTTTCTCAAAATCAAAGCTTTGAGAAAGCTCTTGCAACTATTTTGAGACTCACATCCCAGTCATCCAGCTCCACCATCTGTCTGCCACCCATCCTGCCCGTGTTGCTGCAGGGCTATGGCATCTGCCAAATAGGTCAGTTCGCCTTCACCACATACCACAGTGCAGACAGGGAACCGAAGGCATCAGTTCCTATTTCATGGTGATGCAGAATGATTTTCAGAACAAAACCATGCCCTGTTTGCCAAGTGCAAAGCTAGTGACCATTTTTCCTTTTCTGTCTTCACAGAATCATAGAATTGTTATAGTTGGAAGAGACCTTTAAGATCATCAAGTCCAGCTGTCAGATTAGCAACTGCCGAGTTGCCACTAAAACATATTCCTCTGAGCTACATCTACCTGTCTTTTAAATACCTCCAGGGATGGTGACCCACCATCTTCCCTGGGCAGCCTGTTCCAATGCTTGATAATCTTTTCTGTGAAGAAATTTTTCCTAATATCCAATCTAAACCTCCCCTGGTGCAACTTGAGGCAATTTCCTCTCATCCTATTGCTTGTTACATGGGAGAAGAGACTGACCTCCACCTCGCTACAGCCTCCTTTCAGGTAGTTATAGAGAATGATAACATCTCCCCTCAGCCTCCTTTTCTCCAGGCTAAACAGCCCCAGTTCCCTGAGCTGCTCCTCATAAGACTTGTTCTCCAGACCCCTCACCAGCTTCATTGCCCTTCTCCAGGCATGCTACATGACTACCGGCCACAACTCCCATTCTGCTCTCATGAACATGCACTGACTTACTCCCAGCTTTGCTCAGGACAGCCTCTTCCAAACTCCAGGCAGCCTTTAAGGAACCAGAATTATGCCTGGAATACTTGTAGGCACACACTGTCATCAACAAGAAGGTAGCGGTGGCAGTACAGTTTGTAGAAGCTGCCATCTGGAAACACACTGAAGACACCAGCCTGAGCTGAACTGAGCTAGATTAAAGCTAAACTGGGTTTGCCTGTAAGTCCTGAACTCTTCTCACTGATTTTCAAGTTAACCAGAGCCATCTGTACTATCAAATGGGGTCCATTAGAGCTATCTTCAAGAGCCAGTTCACTTTATGTTCTTCAGGGAGAATCAGTGCAATGGGCTGTGGACTAATTACATGAGTGAAATTGGGGTGTTTCAACACAACCAGAAATCTCACCCTACAAAAAGACTCACTGCACAATGTGGGGGTGGTTGCAGCTGGTGTTGAGCTGGGCTTCACTTGATCTGCCTCAAAGAGGAGTTAGTGGTGGGAGAGAAAGGATTAGTCACACACATACTGCCTGAATGTTACAGCTCCTAATTTGTCATGGCTTTTCTGCCAACCCTAAAACTGGAGCCATATACTGTTGGAGGATTTGTGAAGCAGTCTCACACTCTAAAAAGTCACCCAAAATCATCTGTAGAATTTTCCTACCTAGAAGACGTTTCTGGTGATATGTGTGATTGTTGGCAAAGTGGGCAGAAGAATTAATAGGAGAGTCCCAGGGAGGTTAAACAGGCCCCCAGTTTGACTGTTGTTCTTCTGCCTCTATGTTGTACATCAAACTTTAAATGGTTAATACCATCATTGCTGGAATAAAAACGTTTGCAGCAAAATTTCCCATGCTGTATCTAATCAGCCTCAATAAAGTGCTTTCAGCAATGACCCTCTTTCCAAACACAATGAAATTGCTCAGAGACCTTGTTATTTTCAAATGAACTCTTGCTTGTTTATTATTATTTTTAATGCAAACAATCCAAGTTTCTAGGGATAGTGTCAAAGGCAGCACAAAATGCTTTCAGAAATAAAAATGAAATTTGTGCAATGCTTCCATAGACACACAAATGAAAGTGCTAATTAATGTAAAAATGTTATTCTCCTAAAAGGTTTGGAATAAAAGATGATCCTCACAAAAAAAAAAGCTCATAAAAAATCATTATTGCAGCTGTGCCCCATCACCTCTCTCTGGGCAAGACACTCTTCAACAGGAGGAAAATTTAATCTCTGGCCCAGCTCATGAAAAGTCATGGGCATGTGCACATGTCACTTTGGGACAGCCTTACATTTCTGTAAATTGCAGTGGAATGAAGAGTTTCCATGAGAGGAGCTCATCCTATCTAACTGTGTGCATGTACATCTCTAAGTGACCTAATCGCTGCTCCTTTTCCAGCCAGTAGAAAAACTATGTAAATTGGGGGAGCAATTAATCTGACATATTCTGAGGAGCTAATTTAAGATGAGAACTGAGTGAACAAGCCCTGGGTGGCTACCTTACACTTAAACACAGGTAAAAGATGCTTACATTCATCAGATGAACCTCATCCTTTATGTCAGCCACTCATTTGTTGTCCTCTACTTGCCTTTTTCACATTGTCGTCTTCAATAAACTCAAGGTAGCTCAGCCCTTTTCAATTTAAGAGCTAAAATTCCTCAGATTGCCTTGTGTTTACTATACTGTACCACTGAGGAGGAACATGTACAGGGACAATTACTGCAAAGCAACTGATTTACAGTTTCCTTTGATCCTAAAGTAACTTGTGCATCATAACCTTGTAAAACTTGTGCACAGATTTCATAAACTAACCAAGTCAAGATTAGGGTATTTCATACATTATGAACCATGCCCTATTTTTGTAATTTTTTTTTTTGGTAATTATTGTAGTGTACCACACCTCTCTTTTCTCACACAACCATATTTCCTGGTTTACACACCAACAAGGGCTTTTGACTAGAAATCTGAGTAAGAGCGGGAAGCATTAGCAGACATCTTGCGAGTGGCTGATGTGGGACAGGGAGTACTTAATTTTTTGAGCTGGCTCTTACTTAAGGTCTCTGATTTAGACATAGACAAGGTAAGGTAAATCTTTGACACTGAAGAAAAATTTCCAGAAAACATCAGTCTCCAGTAATAGGGTCCTGAGAAGCCACCCTGAAGCATGATGAAGAGATTTCTCATCTTGACAAAAAGGAGCCCTGTCATTTTCCAGGAAGTGTTCTATAAAACAATGCAAATAGCCAAGGAGTATTTAGAAATATTAAGAGTTTTGCTAGAGCTATAGCTGCAAATAAGAAAAAGGAAATATTAGTGGCCTGAACAATGAGGTTCTGTGTGTGACTGAGCCAGCTTCAGCAGAAGAAGCCCAATCCTTTTCCATACCACACCAAGATTTAACACATGGAAATTTTTTTTTTTCTTTTTTTTTTTCCCTTTTTTTTTTTTTTTCCTTTTTTTTTGGGATGTGTGTGTGTGTGTTGTTTTGTTTTGTTTTAAATGGGACAGAAGAAGACCTTCTGAAAGTCATTGATCCTCTACAATATTCTTACATTCGTAATGACATTTTGCCTTAAAGGCATGAATGTACCTCAGGGACTCCTTTGAACTGTTTCAGGGACAGTCAGAGATGAAGAGTTAGTTTCTCCAATTGGAGTAGTTTAAAATACAGCTGATCAGGCAAAAGAGATCTCCTGTTTGAGAACATATATGTCAATATGATTTGTGACTAAGTGATGGTGTCACTAGATCATGAAACCTTTTTTTTTAATTGAAAATGAGAATTCTGGAGTTTGATTAAAGTATTCGCACTGATCCAGCTAATGAATGAACAGTTGACGTGAGATGGTGGTCCAATAAAAACAGAAGCAGTTGTAAAAGCGACTTTTCTAAAGACTTGCTGTCCAGATAAGTGCTTCGTCAACCAGCTTAGCTTTAACAAATAGCATGCAGATATATGCTGTGGGAAATAAGATCCTAAAAGTAATTTACTGATAGTGTACCATCCACAATTTTTAAAACAGAGAGTCCAGGACTTGCTACTTTTTCTCACTGCTGAAAATCATGTTTCTCACTTGATTTTTTTGTGAGAATTTGCAACTCCTTGAAAACAGTTTGACAAACTCAAAATTAGAAAGGATTTACTGGTGGATACTGGTAAATTTGTGGAAAATACATGGAGCTATTTACCTGCTTTCAACGCAAGTGATGAATCCTTGCTCTTAACAGACACAACAGACTTCCCCATCAAACCTGCCATCACTTCCAGTTCTTCTAGATACCCCCAGCAACAAAAGACAGCTCCTAAATTCAAATAAAAAGGGTCTGAACAGAGTCTGTGAATGTGATATGGAGACAATCAATTGACATATTTGCAGTGTAACCGCTGCAAAAAAAGATTTACAAGAAGTGCAGTAGGTATGGTTGAAAAGGTTTCTGGTAGGGCAGTAAAATCAGAAGCATTCTGCAGGAAGGTGCTGATCTAGCTACAATTTTCAGAGGAGAAAGTATTTGCCTGAAAATAGGTGGTATTTCACTGAGATTAGTTCATGCTGATTCTTATTTGAACACCTGACTAAAATCTAAACATATACTCATCATTTTTCTTTAATATAGAGATTTGATGCAGAAAACAGAACAAAACATTTTAACTTGATCATTTCACTACACAAAGAAATATGGGATGACCACTTTGTGATATAATCCAAACCGCTACCTTTCTGAAAAGCACTTTTGAAATGCTGGCATTTTTGACTGACAGGAATTGTTCCTCATGCTACTCTGAAATGTAATGCTAAAGAGGAAGAGCGGATTATTTAGTTTATTCTATTAAATTTATTTACATTTCAACCCTTGTGTTTCTTAGTGTTCCCCAATTCCCCCCTGAATCCCCTTTCCTGGGTAGGGAGGGGTCATTGGGTGATAGAATAATTGTCTGAATGACAATAAATTGTTATGGGTTTTCTCAAACCATAACAGATATATCACTGTAGAGGGAGAGAGAAGGACAAAGTATGAGAGTACATATGGAACTATACAAAAAGGAGACCATTAGTGCATACAAAAAAAAAAAAAAAAAAAAAAAAAAAAAAAAAAAAAAAAAAAAAAAAAAAAAAAAAAAAAAAAAAAAAAAAAAAAAAAAAACAAAAAAAAAACAAAAAAAGGAAGAAACAAAAAAGAAAAAATAAAGGCTACCAAGCAATAAACCTCCAAGCAATCTGATGTCTCTTCAAAAGTACTTTTAGAATCCCATGTAAACTCTGACACAAATGAAAAAAGAAAACAAAGAAATCTGATAAAAGTGCTGAATGCCTTCATAGGAAATGAATCAGTGCATGTGATTTAATCAGTGACATGAAGACTGAAGGCAACCTGGGCTGCAGTGATGGTGCACTAGGGGAGTTCGCAGCACTGGGGGTTATGGGATATGTGAAGGGTAAAGTTGTGACTCTTACAACGCTTTGGATAGTAAATAGGACCTCCTAGGAAACTGCCCCCAGGGACAAGGGAGCAGAACAGAGCTGGTAGATCTTTAAGGACACTTTCCATAGAGCACAAGAGCTCTTAATTCCCAAGTGTATGAAATCAGGAAAGGAAGGTAAGAGACCAACTTGGCTCAGTTGAGACCTGCTGGTCAAACTAAAGGGCAAGAAGGAAATGCATAGCTGGTAGAAGCAGGGACATGTATCCTGAGGAGAGTAAAGGAACACTGCCCAGTTGTGTAGGGATGGGGTCAGGAAGGCTAAGGCACAGCTGGAGCTGAAACTGGCAGGGACTTCTACAGGTATGTCAGCCAGAAGAGGAAGGTCAAAGAAAGAGCACCCCATAATGAACTTGACTGACAAACTGGTAATGATGGAATAGAAGAAGGATGAGGTAGTCAACAATATTTTTTGCCTCAATCTTCACTGGCAACCTCTCTCCCCACACCACTGGAGTGAATGGACTGCAAAGCAGGGACTGGGGGAGCAAAGTCCCTCCCAATGTAAGAGAAGATCAGGTTTGTGACCACCTGAGGAATGTGAACATACAGAAGTCTAGGGGATTGACAAGATGCAATCCAGAGTCCTGAGGGAATTGGCTGATGTAGTTGCCAAGCTACTTTTCATGATATCTGAAAAGTCACAGCAGTCAGGTGAACTCCCCAGTGACTGGAGAAATGGAAACATTACACTAATTTTTAAAAAGGGTAGGAAGGAGTACAGACTTTTTAGTTTGCCCAGTAGCGACAGGGCATGGAATAATCATTTACAACTAAAAGAAGGTAGATTTAGGCTAGACACAAGGAAGAATTATTTTACAATGAGGGTGGTGAAACACTGGCACAAGTTTCTCAGAGAGGTGGTATACGCCCCATACCTGGAGACTTTCCAGTCCAGGCTGGGTGGGGCCTTGAGCACCTTGATTTAGTTGAAGGTGTCCCTGTTCATTACAGGTAAGGTTGGACTAGATGACTTTTTCAGGTCCCTTCCAATCAAAACCATTCTATGGGTCTATGAAATATAAGGATACTCTCTGACAGAAAAGGCTGGTATTTAAAAACAGTAAACCTGACCAAAAGAAGAGAAAACTCTGGCAGGTCAAAAGTAAATAAGAAATGAAGAGACCTAAAAAAGACTTTGAATAGCACCTTGAAAATTATGTCATCTGAGAGCAAAATGTTATTTTAATAGAAGAAAAAAAAAAGAAACAAGCTAGGAAATTAGTGGGCTTGCTTGATGACCATGGTGTCAGAGGGACACTGAGAAGTGATAAAGCTAGGACTGATAAGCTTGATAAATTCTTTTTATTGGTCTTAACTGTGCAAGATACTTGGAAGTTTCCTGTACTTGGTATATTCTTCATTGCAGATCAGTCAGAGGAGTCACATTTATTTTAGGTAAATATCATAGAATCATAGAATGGTCAGAATTGGAAGGGACCTTAAAGATCATTGAGTTCCAACCCTCTTGCCGTGGGCAGGGACACCTCCCACTAGAGCAGATTGCTCAAAGCCCCATCCAGCCTGGCCTTGAACACTTCCACAGATGGGTCATCCACAGCTTCCCTGGACAACCTGTTCCAGTGCCTCACCACCCTCACAGGAAAGAATTTCTTCCTATTATCTACTCTAAATCTCTCATCTTCCAATTTAAAACTGTTACTCCTTGTCCGATCATTACAGTTCCTGACCAAGAGTCCCTCTCCAGAGTCCTGTAGGCTCTCTTCAGATACTGGAAGTAAATATACAGGAAGTATTAGACCAAAAAGGTATGTCAAGATTTTCAGTGTGACTCTGATTTACAAGGAAGACTTCTATCATCGGTAAGATGTGAAAATCAGAAGGAAGGACGAAGATCATGGAGTGCACATCCTGTTCTGATAGGGTCAGCAACACTCCTGTGATGGGAAAGCCTGCCTCAGCCACCTGCTGCTGCTTTACCATGGTTTCAGCAAGTGTATGGGTGGAGACCCAGTGGATAAAAAACCCACGGGTTTTCAAATGACCGATGGTTCTGCAGCAAAAGGTTATTAAGGTTATGAAGTTGTTATGAATCTGGAAAGAAGGTCCTTTTACAAATTTAAAGGTAGTTAAAGATAAGAAGATGAGGCTAGGGCCTAATGGTTTTCAGGCTGGATAACACTCAGCAGTGGGTCAGTGTTGAGACCAGTTTATTTGATATCTCAGTGACCCAAAAAAGGGAACATGTGGTGGAACCTCAAAATATGCGGATGATATTAAAATCTTTCAGGTAGCCAAAAACTGTATCAATGTAAAGGAATCACACCAGGCTTTCACAAAACTGAGTGGTCAAAAAAATCAATCAAGTCAAAAAGCTGACGGGTTAGGTTTGGTGTAGATAAACATAAGGGTTTCTCATGTATACAGAGAAAAAGAATTTAAACAAAGCTCCAATAGTGTTAAACTCTAAAAAATCAGACAGGCAGAGGAAAAAAATAACTGCAGAACTGCTACCCATCAAATTCTGCAACACTAGAACTAGAGAAGACTTGCTGAAACTAGCAGGAGATGGACTTCAGAGAGATTTTAAAAAAAGTACAATTTATGGGACTTGCTGCCGCAGCAGGCAAATTATACCAGAATATTAAAAAATGCAAATTCATGGACAACAGATCAAAACAAATACTAAATGAAAGATGGATGGAGTCTAGCCTCTAACACACCAGCAGAACCAGAAGGAAATCATGGGGAGAGGTCAGGCTTTTGTCTCCTCCTCTTTCTGCTAGTGTTATAGACAAATCTGGTATTGACCTATACATATATGATTGTCATTTCTTACATCCTTAGTTCTTGTATTCCAGTGTTTTAAGGATTTACTAACCCCAAGAAGAGGAACAGTTCAAAAGGTAGGCAGGTGAATACAGAAAAAGAGATGCTGAGTGCTCTTTAGGAAGCAGGGGGGAAACCTTGAACACTAAAAACGTAAAAAGCCAAATAGTACATTAAATATATTTGTTTAATTACACATTGTCTCTAAAATTTATCCACTAAGGCCCTACTTGAAGGATAGAAAATCTGTTACGTGATGTCTCTTCATGTTCTCTCTCTTTCATTTGGGTGTAAAGTTATGTAATTACTGACCCCTTCAAAAGCTAAACTTTCTGAATAATTCATACAACATGGCAACATGAGGCAAGGTTAGGGGAGCCTGTGGATATTTCTACATATCAAAAAAACAGGCCTAGAATTCTGATAAATGAAAGGATGGTATTATATCTCAAAGAAGAGCAGAGGAAGATAAAATGCACAGGTGGAAAAGGAAAAAAGACCCCACAAATAACTGGCATTGCATGGAAATCACTATTCTCATGGCTTTGGCACTTATTTGGCACTTATTTTCAACTAATGGTTGACATGGCTAAATCCTTGACAGAATAATGAATTAAAGCCAAAAGCAATCTTTATCTGTTTGATTGTACACTCTTAACAGCAAAGTGATCCTATTGCCACAGTTTTAGTAATACATCAAAAATTGTGCTCAAAGTAAAAGCTTCAGCATTTTTTTTTTTTTTTTTTTCTCCAAAATTAAAGCCCTGCTAAATGCCGTTTGTATCAGCTGCTGCAGATGTGGTGCTTTTGCCATCAAAATGCAGGGCGCTTAGCAACAACTGAATATTCTGGACACAGGTCTGGGAGATGGGAAATTCATTTGACTCTTTTCTTCCATATCAAATCATTCTGGTTATAAAAGTCACCCAGGGCCTTGACCTTGCTTCTGCTGCAACCAAAGGCACAGCCTCACAATGGTATAAAATATGGATCTCCACTTAATGCAGAAATGAAAAACATACTATCACAAATTACTCAAACAGAAAACGCAGCAAATACTTGGTCACAACTTTTAGGTTTAATATTAAGAAATTATAATATTGATGACATCATTAGGGGGTTTGATTCTTTCATTTTTGTTTTTATCACCATTTGAGAAGTACACTATTAGTAGGTAGTGAACTGCTGAAGGAAAAATTATAAGAACTGAGCTGTTTTAAAGCTGCAGCACACAGGCAATAGTCGGTTCCTTTGCCTTTAATTTGTTGCCACATTCATGGATGCAACAGTGTGATGATCCTACAAAGTACATATGCGGATTTTCTACCATACCTAGATGGGCAGAGGGAGACTTCCAGATTTATCCCCAAGATGCATGTGCTAATGAACCCCAATACTTCATACTGGAAACAGGAATGGAGCTAGACAAATTTGTTTAGGTTAAGTCCTCTTCATTAACCAGGAAACCTCTAGTTGATTTTGTAGGTATATGGACTCAAATGCTCTGCAAACTGGTTGCTGTTTCTCAGTGATGGAATTGGGTGTCTACAGTTGAGAAAGAAAAAAAGACTAATCCGCTCCTGTCATGGGACTTATCATGTGAAAACCTACATGGACAATGAAGTTCTTATATGCCTCTCCCTCTGCAAGATCTTCACTGACATTACAGGGAAGTGAAGAAGACATTGCTGTCATTTCTCCTTTAAAGCCTTCCATGATGCTCAGAAGCCTTGTATATGGAGGACTGGGTAAAAAGACCCTGGCTGTCTTCTCTTTTGTTTTGTGCTGATTTCCTGGTAAACTAGAGATTTGACTATGGCGACCAAACACTAGCATGATAGCTACTGGTGATATCACCTAAGAATTCTGTATATGATCAAAGTTTGATATTTTAAAGAAAGAGGAATAAAAAAACAGCAGTCAGAAGCATGATCTCAAACCGTAGTTTTGGACCCTGGATCTTTCATGGATTGAGAAATGTCTGCTAGAAATGTTGGCTGTGAAAAGGCAGCTCTACAGATCTCAGTTCAGATTCAGACCTTTCTTCCCTTACATCTCTTTAAAGGCATTGTTTAGAGCTTCTCCAGGGAAAAGACAATTGCTTTTTTAAGCTAAAAAGTCCTGGATGAAAGTCAAGCTGATGGGTCTCAGAGCCACATCATTAGAAAGCTTATTACAGAATTTAACAGAGATGTTAGCCTAAAGTTACTTCCCTTTGTGTCACTAGAGAGCAAAAGATTAATCCCATGATAAGTTTAGAGAAGGAGAAAATGTTAACTATGCCAGTATTCTACAGGGTTGACAGATAAACTTTGATTAGGTCTGTTGTAAATACTCTGAACTGTTGATTGTTCACATGCTACTGTAAGATATCTGCAAAGGCAAACAGAGAAACAAAGCAGTGTTATTGAGAGTTTTGTCTTATTTTCATGCTCTGACAAAACGGACCTCCAGCTAGAAATCTTCATTGATTTTAATTAGGTTTTACAGGTAAAGAATCAGCTAAGCAAATGGATCAGTACTGCATACCCCAGTAATACATTATATTGCAGTAGGAGCTCAGATTTATCATTTTCTATGTGCAAAATATTAGCCTGGGGCAATAAAGTCAGGCTGTAATAGGAACATACAATGAAAATAGAAGCTGTCTTCTGTCATGCCTTTAGCCTGTCATTCATAGGGAAACGCCAAACATCCCTCAGCTTCATGTTGTTACAGTGGATCTTCTGCCACATCCTTGGCAGGTTTTTTCAGTCCTTTCAGAAACAAAATAAGCAATAAAGCAGCTGTTGCTGCAGGTCTCTTCTGGCAGAATTCAGATTTCCAGTAAGGGTTTGAAGATTCTTTCCCCTAGCTGATTCCGCAGGTTCTTTGTCTGATATTTCCTTTTTCTTCCCCTCCCTGCAACAAACACGAAGGAGGAGAGGTTTTGTTTTCTTTTCCCCCTGTTCACTTTCCTGCTTTGTTTGAGCTGAGGCATAATTTTTCTGTTGCCACAAGTGGAGTGGGGCAGAACCACCGAGCCAGGTCAGTCCAAGCCAAACTGACCCAGTGCAGGGATCAGCGGCTGGTAGGAAGGTAAATGACATGTTTGTGTTTCTGTAATTCCCTTTGCCATAACCTTGTCCTGACTGCACAAGCCTTTGCTTCTCTGGCTGTTCTTCAGGATGTTCTCCATGTATCCTCTTTTACTTTTCCCTGTTTTGAGGGTTTCAGATATAGCTAGAATAATTGTATTTCTCCATTTCATGCCAGTGGAAAAACAGATCTTGGGATCAATTGGTAGGAAGCAGTATTTCCAAAATCACTGTGTTTATAATTTAGGAAGTAATTCACCTCATTTTAAAATAAACATTTGTTTTTTAACAGATGAATTGCACCCTAAGATCGCTATAACAGGAGCCTGGATAACTCAGACAACAGCTCTGGGGCATATGCCTAAATTCAGGTGAATCTAAACCCTACTTTCATGTAATCTTTTCTTCCATGGACCAGCACAGCACTGCTGACCCAGGAAGGATTATTGCTGAGAAGGTGGCAGAACCTACATATCAGGCATCTCTTATCTCCGGTATTGATTCAGGGTCTTTCCCTCGCAACTCTGATCTTTGATTTCAACATCACAAATGAATGAGGCTGAAATGTTGAGTGAACCTTTATGCCTTGTTACCCTGTCAACAGATACCCATGAGCAATGGAGAGAGATTGTAGTGTATGCTGCAGAGGAATAACAGAAGAATGAGGCCTTAAGGATGCTAAGGGGTGAGGATAATGAGAAAGATCTTTATTGATGGAATTATATTTAGCAAATAAATAATTTCTATTACTTGGGGCACATGACACCAGTATTGTCAAGACTTTTTGAAGTCACTTTGCCTCTACATGTATTTAAATCTCATACCATAAAAATAGTGACAATAATATTTCAATGGATAGCTTCCTATATAACAGTACTACCTCAATAATACAATATGCTTGCCTTTATGATAAGAAAGTTAAGTGAATTGGATTGGAAAATCTTATCACATCTGACCTTTTGTTTGTCTTCTTTAAGTACTAATTTTAAGTAAAATCATCTTTATTCTTAACCCAGGCATTCTTAAGGCCGGTCATACCAAGGGACTTATATTTAATTTGGATCAAAATCTGGAGGAAACTAGCTCTTTTCTTGCACTTGACTGACAATAAGCTCTAGTCACGCTCTTCAGCCATCAGAGATGTTTGTCCACTTTCATTTTGTATCATGCTGGATCCTATTACTTGTTTAATACATTTGAACGTCTTGCATTCCTTGGTTGATGACACTCCTCTCATGTACAAAGACACTCAAGCCTTCATGACACTGACTGCTCCCACTGCCTTCATAATCCACGGCAGATTTTCTTCGATAGAACTTTTATTTTTTTTTATTTATTTCACTCTTCTACATGTTTATTTTCCCAGCGACTCTTTAGACTACACATAAACTATCTCCCCACACTGCATATATGGCCTGCCAAAAGCTATTATTTGCATGTCTAACTTGAATATGCAGCATACCTTTAAATAACCTTCAATTTTAAAGGTCTGTGTGAAGTTTTGTGACAATTGAAATATAAATGTTTAATGTTGTTTTCTTGGTTGGTAAAGCCTTGCTTCCATATTCTGATAGAACTTTCAACTGGTCTTGAGAGTTAGAGTTCACTCTCAGATAAATTAAACGCTTTTTACAGCAAAAATATATCAGTTATTCACTAGCATTATCTAAATTCAAATACGTTTTAGGAAATGCTGAATTACTTCCAGTTCCTTTATATGATTAAATTTCCCTCCATTTCATACTATACCTACTTCCACTTCTGTCATAGACACTTGCATATTGAGATTCAAGTAGATTTACCTTGTCTCTCTCTTAAGTATTTCCTTTAAAACCTTGCTCAGAAGGGATCTTTAGAAAGAGAAAGTAGTAATCATGGATGGAAATATATCTTTCTTTTGAATGGCTACGTAATGCAATGTTTGTCAAGAACACATAAATCAAAAGATTTTCTGACACCAAAGCTTTCTGCAATTCCTTAACAGGAGCTTGGTAGATGTACCATATTTATGTCTATAGTCCTTGGCCTGAGAATCAAACCCTCATATCTTGCATTGTGGCAGAAAAAACCAAAGTATCTTAAGACAAATCTTATTTCCTGCCTTTTTTGGTTATACCAAAATATACATCTTCCACATCCTGAGTCGGTTATGGGAGGTGCATCCTCTTGTGACACTGCTTCATGGGACTGAATGCATTCAACCTTTAGGAAAATCATGGGACAGAATTTCATTTAAATTTGCATTTCTTTCCATCATTCCTTCACAAACCTAAATGGAAATTTTATGATTCTTTACATGAACAGACGTGTGGGGTCCTGAATTTACCAGTGGACTAAGAAACGGATCTGAAAAATAATTGTATTTCAACAGACGGCTGCTGTTGTGTAATTATCAATACATTTAATGTGCAGTTTTTGTGCAAGGCCTGGTTATCTGGCTCGTCCTAGCTGTTTATGTGTATCATGCATTTCCCAGGTGCCTGCAAGTACTCTGACTCAAAGGGCAGAGAGCAATAAAAATGTCTGTTTAAGAGCATAGCCACTCCAGACACTAATGGGTCTATGAGAGTCTTTGGCAGGCACTGAGAGCACCAAAAACGAGCATGGATGACAAGAATGGATGTAGCTGCCAGCTATATTTTACAAGGCCATTCATTCTTGCAAACACCTAAGACTTGTAACATGGTTTCCAGCTGTGCAAAGTAATTAATTATAATAGAACACAAATAATAATCTGTCGCTCCTCACTCACAGTAATTTTCACTTTCTAAAGCCCGTGTGCAGCCAGTTTGTGTAGTTACTGCAAACGATGTTTAATAGCCAACAGCAAGATTTAGATCAACAAACAAAACAGGCAGCTTAACTGAAGGGCTGGTAGATGCTGATGTGTCACGCAGAGTGAGAATCTCAGGGCAGCCCACACCCAGCCTGCGTGTACAAATACTAAGGTCCCTCTGCTTTGCAGGCAGGGACATGGCAAGGGAGCCCTGCCAGGTGGCCAGTGCTCTGTGGTATTGCAGACAGTAATAACAGAAGCTATTTAGATGTTGAGTGTTTCAAGGAAAACTCCTTCTCTGAGCCCTAAGGCATTGAGTGAGTAGTTTTAGAGGTGCCCTCTAGTTCCGAGTGCTGGCACAGTGCAAGATTTTACTCCAAGGGAAGGAAACATCCCTTTGCAGGGGCAGGGAGTCATCAGGAACATGAAGAGCTCACCTCTGCCAGCCACAGCCACTGGCTCTTCGTAATTATCTGTTTTCTTCATAACAGCGGCAGAATCAAGAAAGCCACAACTCACTGCAGTGCTAGGGCTGGGAGGGGGGAACCAACAAAAATCTCAACCCCCTCAAAACCTGCAGTAGGTGTTTGAGAAAACCAAGTCAATGTGACACAAAAGACAACTTAACTTTGAGAAAAGACACCTAAAGGCAAGATTTATGATTGCACCAAGAGAGGTCATAGAGTTACCAGCCTCAGGCATTATGGTTCTGTGTAAAGAATATGGATCTGTCTGAGGAATATCATGAAAGCACACTAAAGCAGAGGAGAAGAAAAGAAACAAGCACCAAATTGATCATCAAACATTACAGTCCGGATTTGTGCTCACTTCTCCATGGCTGAGCAACTCCGTATCTCACAGCAGGCTCATTGCTGTGTTTCCTCCATAAGGGAGCTGCCGCAAAGCTGATTCCTGAGATGTATTTTTGCTCTGTTTTGTTTTAACAAACAGAAGAAGATTATATGTTTCACTGAGCCAGGATGCAGACTTTTCCTTTCTGATGAGGTCCCTATTGCTTCAGCTCTTCCTTTCACACTGATATCTTATCCAACAATTTCTCGGAGCCCTGCTGTGAATCTGTAAGACCTGCTCTTTGGGCTCTTCCCTGTGTAATTTTTGATATTATAAGTTTAGAAAAACTGAACTCAAATGCCTTTTCCCTCAACCAGTGGTGCATCTTCCTTGAACAAACACATGTTGTTGCAGAAACTGTTGTCCTTAAGGATTGCACCAAGCTTTGGAACACACTGAATCAAAAAATCGGTCTGTCTGTAAAGAAAATGTGGGCAAAGTAAAAGGCATCATTCTGAATAGCACAGTGATTAGCAGCTGATCCAGGCAGACAACAATGTTGCGTGTGTGAAATAATGTATAGAAAAATGACAGTATAATACTTAGCAGCCACACTTTTGGGAAAATTGGATTTAAAACTCAGGACTGGTATCTTCTCTCTGAGTGGGCCTTTACTGAGAGTTTATAAATACACACAGTAACTCCTGCTATAGGCTGACATTCTCACTGGAGGTTTTCCCAAGTAACGTCACATGAGGTATCATGAGGAGCTTACCTGATTCACTTTTTTACAGTTTTTCATGTTTTCAGACTAAGGTTTGAAGTTCTTTATGACAAGAACCTTTGAGAACAACTACATCTGTCCTTAGAACTGATTTTCAGTTCCATAACATACAATGAACCACCTTCATTGACCATGACTTCTGGGTGTAGATAACACTTTGCAGTGGGTAGATAGATGGGGACCACTGTTCCCATGCCACAGAGTATTTTGTTTCTCTCTGGTGGATCTCCTCTCTCTGTTTTGGCATCACAAGTGAATGTGATTCACAGATTTGCCTCCACCTTCTTCTTTTTCAATGAGACTCATACAGAGCTGCAGTACAGTCATTGGCAACTTTATTAAGGAATTCTCACTTTTCTGCTCTTTATTTGGCTTCTGGTTGGGATGTGAACCTCATTTACTTGTTACACAGTTTTATGGAATGAATGGTTATTCCAATCAACAGAACCACTTTGCCCTTGTATTTTTTAAATGTTGGAAAGGCTCTGCTATTAGTCATGTCCTTCACCCTTCCCACTATACTGTATATTCCGTGTATTTTCCCCCTTTCTTTTTACTTACACAACAGTATGAATATGTCTATTCCTTCACTATATATATATATATA
>VZRU01001690.1:589450-617892 GCA_013398155.1 Pedionomus torquatus
TATATTTATATAGCTACTGCTTTGCAGATTAATTATCCCTTTACCTTTGCTTCAGATTTCAAACTCCTCCCTCCATTCATGACAAGATATCAGGAAAATGTGGACGCCAGAGCACGGTGATGACTACACAGCACATGTTTATAGTGCACACTTGGCACTGCCAAGTTCACCCCTTTTCTTAGGTTCCTTTCTTTTCCTTTTTAACTGAGAATAAATTCTTTTTCTGCATCTTCAGGGTAAGTGGTGTCTTCTGATGCTACTTAGCACATTAATGCTGCATTTTAGGATCTTGACACTGGACTAGCCAAGGGTAATTGCTTTTCCTCTGATACAGGCAAAAAAAAAAGTCCCTGCAGAAAACAGGGATATACTATAAAACTAAGTTTCTCTGGCACATTGCCAGAGTGGTGACCAATGGACAGGAGCCTGCAGAACTGGTTAATTCCCAGTGTCCCTTCCACAGCAGCTGAGATGAAGACGCAGCAACCTGGAGCACTGCCCCTTATCTATAGCACATCCATTGCCTCCAGGGCACGGAACATGCTCTGCAGGTCTTTTAGGAGTACCACCATGCAAATCCAAACCTATCTGGGTGTTTCTGCTGCACACATATGTTCCTTTGCTTGCTTGACTTGGTCCACTTCTGTGTATTAATGTGCTGAATAAATCAATGTGATTTCTGCTTTGTTTCTCTGCCTGTTAGAAACACCAGCTTCCTGTGCCCATTGCCGTGGACACTAGTGGCAGTTTTATGCCCAGCAAAACATTTCTGCAATACTCAAACCTGCATCAGCGAAAGGTGGCTGGCTCAAGGGGTCTGTGCACATAAGATCACTGCAGGATCCCTTTGTTACGCTCTGTGAGTACTCTATTTTCTGAGCCTTCAGATTTGGTAGCTACCAAAGGCTTAGTAAAACAAACAGAAAAAAATTAGTTTAGTGTATTTATATTCTTATTAACAGTAAATAATGGGGAAAATAATTCCATTGTCCTGGCTTCTTGTCTTCCTTTTTCCACATCCTGCCACAACTCTTCTCCTGCGTTTTTCACTCTATAGAAATCAATTGGAGTCATCGGTATCAAGGTCGAGTAGCATAAGATGAGAAATTTTAGGTATTGCCCTTGATCCTTAATGGTAAATCACTAATTTCTGGAATGTGATTGTTTCAGGAGAGCCCTTTCTGTCCACATTATATCCGAAAGTGATAGGAGACTTCAAAGTGTCTGGCACTGATCTGAGCTCCAGGAAGCTCAGATATCTAGGAAGATTTCTTCTTGTTCACTGACATTTCAGGTGGTAGTCCACTGTATGAAACTGCCATAATGCTTCAAGAGTTGTTTTTTTCTTGGCTGTGGCCACAGACTCTTACAGATATCCAAACTGCTGTTCAGCTATATAAAACTAGCTAGTTCAGCTTTGTAGCTGAAGTCGATCATTTATTTAAAGATGTAGCCTCATTTATGCTGTAAACCCAAATACTGAGCCAGACTGGGATGATATTTGTTTCTCAGCAATGACAGAGAGGAGTGCTTCCCTCTGTTCCAACATCAATTTAACCTGGCCAGCACCTGGAGCTTTGGCACAGCTATCTTGAAAAAGCTTTACATAAATCACAGCAATAAGGAGAGAAGGTATTTTGCTGTGTGTTATTATTAGCCTGGATCATACTTTTGTGAATCATGAAGGAAAATAGAAATACAGCTGGCTAAGCATTGCCCTTTAAATGTCAGGACAGTGTGTGTGCATGTGCGTGGGTGTATATATTTATCAAGATTTAAATTTTAATTCTCTGATGCTTTCTTCACACTATGGATTTCAGCTGAGGTTATTTATAATATGCCCAAACCCTGATTAGTTGTCAAGAATGATTCCAGAACAACTAGGTGGACACTTAACTGTTTTGGTTTCTCTGAAGTATATTTCTGGGTTTTGCTGTTTGCCAGCCTCACATGTAAATTGAGCTAGTCCTTTTATAATGGGAATTTCAGTCTCTGAAATATCTGCTTGGGATTCACCCCTGAGCTTCATGTGTTGATAAAAACCTTCTGCCTGCTTGAGTACTTGATCTGAACTTTCTACCAGCTTCCAGCTTCACATATATTTTAGCTTTATGAATTCCAGTTAGGATGGGCGGTCAATTCCCTTAAAACTTCGACAAACTTCTGGTTGTGAAAGTTTCTGCCTTTCTATGCAACAGAGATTTTCCATGATGGACTTTGGAAATATGATGTTATTGGTGAGACTGATGTGTTCTCTTGCACAATAGGATTTCCAAGTCTGTAATATGAGTGAAGAAGAAATGTTGCAGATGGGTGTACTCTGTAATCCCAAACACTGGATTGAGTGTTTTAGGGCATCGCAGACTCTCCATTCCCCACCAGCTACTATTACTAGCTGGTTAGTTTGCAGACCAGCAGCTGGCCTTTTTTTCACAGTTTTCCATGCAGGAAAAAACTCCATTATTTTGCACCCAAAAAAAATTCTGTTCCTTAAGGCTGAGTACTTGTTATCACTATTTGAAAAATATCTTCTTGGTCCTTAATCTGATGCCTTAGAAGTTTATCTTCTTGGTCCTTAATCTGATGCCTTAGAAGTTTGAAACCCTTTTTGCTATTTTTCACAGATCAAAAGTAAATAGGGAGGTAGGTATTTTATGATTAAATTGTACAATTGCTGCCATTACTATCAGAGATTTTTTTTGCTTGAGCTGTATGGCAAAATCACAGAAGTGTTTAGATTGAAGGGGACATCCTGAGTACATCCAGTCCAACCAGCTGGCTCAGGCAGCATCAGCTAGAGCAGGTTGCCCAGGACCAAGTCCAGCAGGGTTATGAATATTGCGTTTCTTCAGATGATAGAGACTCCACAACAAGTGAAGAACCAGAACTAGAAGAAACAAGTTAGACCAGAATCTAACTCCTTTCTTTTCTGTCAGACTCTCTACAGTACAACACAGGAAAGAAAGAGAGATTTTCTCTGCAGTTTTAGATTAGGTAATTTTCTTTGTTTTCTGATTTACTGCAGTTTATGAAAGTTATCTGTTTCAGCACTGAAAGAAGTTGTTTTCCGTTTATAAATCTGTGTGGAAGTTTAAACTTGTCAAGTTTTTTAGAATCCTTTGAGATGAAAGGTGCTATATAAATGTAAAGTACCGTGTTATTATTTATTATTCTTTACACATGATAAGTGCTCCTGGGATGTTCTGTTTGTTGTAGCTGCTGTGATGGTGTTATGTGACCTGGCATTGCATCTTGCACAGCACACAAAGATTTATTTCAGAAGAAATTAGATTAACACTTATCCTTCAGTTTTCCACTTGCACGGTATTTTACATTAGGTGTATCTAACTCTTTTCTTTCTCATCCTTATTTTGTGAGGTGTGTGGAACTAACATCGTCAGATAAATTTATGTCTTCTGTGTTTTCCCTCATTTTTGCTCAGTGTCATGCTGAAAAAAACTGGCTGGTAATTCAAAATATTAGCCTCTTGCTGCATTTTTCCATACAGATGCACTAGTTTATTGCAAAGGGAAGGAATAAAAGAAATGATAGACTTTTTTATCTGGGAAGGAATAAACATGTTGAGGTATCTTCTGGGATTTGTCATCCCTGGTGTCTATTAAGCAGTCAGTCCCACACACGTGCTACACAGAAAACCTCACCCATACTGGTTTATACTCTCATCCCATCTGTGGACTACTGATATTCTCTCATTTTCTGTGAAAGCAGAGAAAGATCTGCCACTTGCCCAGCCTTGCCTATCATCTGGGTAAAGCAGTCAATAGGATAAATTACCAACATAATANAGTTTCACATGATATTTTTAAAATACTTTGAGAACTGCCAGGGGTTGCTCTGACAATGAAATTTTATGCCAGCATCTGTAGAAAGCAGTGAGGTACTTGGCTTTCTCATCCCTATCCAGAGGCAGAGAAGAAAAGGAATAAGAAACCAAGACATTTTTTAAGATATGGTCATAAAAGAGTTGCAGGGGTAGGTTATAGTCTTTTTGAGTGAAGACTACAATTTTGATAATCCCTAGAACTACAGACAAAAGCCAGCTTCCTTTAATGAGCTTTACACTTTTGCTTATTTTAAAAGCACTACAAAGCTCCATTTTCTCCAAGATCTTTCTCCTGCAGTTTTCAAAAAAAAAAAAAATCAGACACGGTAGAAAATTGGTTCTCTTTAGCATTAGAGATGCTTGGATTCTGCAGTAATACAAATACCAGGACAGAACTAGTTTTATGTTTGGTGGTCTGATGACATTTACAAAACCCAATAATGTCAGAAGGGATCGAAAGTGAATTGTTACTATTTTACAGTGTATACATGGGGATTGTGGTAGGCTTTTTATTTCTTTCTCAAGCACTATTGTTATTCCAGTTTGGAGCTGAACTGTGAAGTTTCGGAAGAAATTGGTTCACAAGAGATGTTCTCCATGTGAGTATGAGACCCACTGACATAAAAATCCCCAATTCTATATTAGAATGAGATAAGTCTTTGGAGAAAATAATATTTTGTGCAGAGCATGTAAACACCTCTTGTAAGACTTCCAAAATAGATTTTTTATTTTTGCTAGATACCTTTTATGAGGCTGCAGTTTGTGGAACTTCTTGATTTTGTGGAAGTTGTCAGAAATTTTCTGTAGAACTTTCTCCATGAGAAAATGTTGTTTTGCCAAATTCAGAACATTCCCTGATAATTTGTTGGTTTACAAGCTTTCATTTCATAAATAATTCAAAAGAATCAGGCAGAAATGCAGATCTGTGACTTTTTTTTTTTGGAAAGGAAAACCACATTTTTATTTTTATTTTTATTTTTATTTTTACAATGCAATTTGACTATATTAGTATTATCACACAAGCACAAAAGTATTTTGTTTAGATCTTGTTCAGAAAACTCAGATTTCCAATAAAACAAGAAAATACAGGTCAGGAGCACCCTAACTGTTTTTCTCTTTAAGAGCTGCTTTGAAGGAGGAGGAACATTTTTATCCACCAGATATGACATTTAATTCGACAATAGTAAATGCACCAATCATATTTAAAAATTAAATGTAAACCTATCACTTTTTAACACTGCACTTTGGATCATGCAGCAGTATTATCCATCTGTTGGGGAGCCTTTTAAAATATTTAAGGAGAAGTCTTCCCAGCAGATGAAGGGCAGTAATGACAAATTATCTGTCTCAGTGTGAATATAGTCTTACTTTAGGAGAATTTAGGTTCCAAAATGCAGTTTTCAGTGGCTGAGCCCTGAGTAACTACATGGATAAAATTTATCGAATCTGCGTTTTCCAGAGAAAGAAGATGCCTTTATTTCCTCTTGTCAAGAACATCCTAGGAGTGTTTATCAACTGAGATGTTATCGTTTCCACGTTTCCACAGTGAATTTTCATGACATATCACACAGGTGCCATTATTATGGCAGGAGATTCTGCATCTATGATTTACATACAACTCTGATGGTTGTGGTTCAGCTAAAAAGAAAAAAAATAAAGTATGAAAATGAGGTCTGAAAATTGGAAAGCAGGTACTGGTGTGTGTGGAGGCTTTACAAAGTCCTATATATGCTGTCTGTTAATGGTTTTACATCTCAGAAATGCCTGTAACTCCCTTATAACTCATTGTCCAATGCACTCTGGTGGAGTTGGTCTACATAGACTGATGAAAAGAATAAATGGAGATGTGTGACCAGATTAACATCATTGTAGATGTATCTAAGAGAAGAATTTGCTTCTTGTAGATACAATAAAGGAAAAAGGAAAGTGCTGAGTGCCATCCAGAAAAAGTGTCTCTTGGGAGCTGTGAACTGCAGTATCACCAGAGCCACAGTGTGGAATAGGCAACTCATGAATTTGAAGGTCTTGTTGGAAGTCCTGAAAATCTTCAAGCACAAGAGTTAGTGAGAGTACAGGCCAGGTGCTCTGTTCATAATTCTTTCTACAAATACTGCTCTGGGCAGTACCTTTTATGTCGCAAAATTTCTAAAATATAACTGTGTGTGTCCATTCTTCCTTTATGCTCTGAAAAAGGTCATGAAAGTCATGGTGGAGAATGTATTATGAGATGGAACGAGTACTTAATGCTGGGCATTTACTAAAATATACTTTTGAAGGGTGTTTTTCTTGTCATTCTCTTCACACATGCTGGCATAGACTCTAAAACTTTGAACAGTGGCCTAATTATTTCAGGGCTAGAACTGTTTGTGAATACTAGGGGGAATCCATTTATTTTCTGTTAAACGTGCCTAAAAAGGAGCGGAGTGCTCTGTTGTGCCAGATCAGTCTGTCACAGTCCAATCTGAGCTTGCGTTCAAGGGGAATCCTCCAACACTGGATGTAAACAACATCTGCCACTTTGCTATGATTACTACACAAAAATTCAGGCCAGTTACTCTGTAGCTGCTCGAGGCCACAGCTCTCCTGATTGCCAGCCAGTGAACTAGTTAAGGCTTATTAATGTTTTTATATTGGTTGTGAATGTCCTTCTGATTTGCCCTCTGTGCAAACTAGTCCAAGACCTGTGAAGTCTGATCTCTTTGAGGGAAGGCTAGAACAAAACCACAATCCACTTACTCATGTGAAAAGCTTGAAAAATGTTGTGATCCGGATTTGCTTTTGTAAGGTATTATGTATACTAAATAATCTGTGATCTTGTGGGTGAAAAGCACTCTGTCATTCTCCATCAGCTTCATGCTTTATAAAAGAATTGGAGATAGAAAAAAAGCAGGAGAACTGCATAGGCTTTTTATCTTGATCAAAAAAACCCCTCTCAGAATGAAACTTCATCCCTTGTTCCTCATCCTATAACATCTTCCTATTCTGCTTTTAAAATTTCATACCGCCCTTCACAGTGGAAAATAATTGCGTTGAAAATCTGTAATGAAATTCTCTTCAAAATGAAAGGGACAATATCTATCTGGAATCACTGCTGAACAGATAATTACACATTTTTCTGATAAGGGCTTGGCTGCAGAAACATTTAAAGGGAATTATAATTTTAAACAATTTTATTCTGACTTGCATACTACAGACTGTGAAGGAAGTTCAGTTAAGTACCATGATGGAGCACAGCAATGCAAATTGCCTTCAAATCTAAAGAGCTGACATCGGTTTTTATTAAAAACACACTACTGAGGTTGTCGGTGTAACAGGACTTCCAGTTTCTATTGCAGCTCAAAGTTGAACTCGCACTAGATACCTTAGTGACTTCCAATATGGTAAGAAATGTGAAAACCGATAAATCCATTAATGACAAAATTTGCTGGTAAGACTGAATAGAAACACCAGTGCAGGGGAGGAGCCCAGTGTGCTGCAGTGCTAAAATATATTTGCAACTGGGAAACCCAACCTTTTTCAAAATTTTTTGTTCTGTTTCTCCACTCATCACCTGTGTGACCCTGCCTGTCCCTGGGCTGTCTCCAAGCACCAATGACATGTTTTGAAATCCGTTTCAGCTTCTGACTGCAGCACCCAGGACCTTTTCAAAAGTGATCAAGAAGGATGTGCTCTGTCTGCAGCATTTTCTCTTGCTTACCTGGGTTGGAGTATTTGGTCTACATGATGATACCCAAAAGTGTCACTTTCTCTGGGTCTTGGTGTGATGATAATTTGACTGTCTTCCTGTTGTATTAAGATCTCAGCCTAAAGGACCATTAACTTTTTGAAGCTGAATGCTGTCTGACTTTCTTTTGTCATTTGAAATTACTCTTAAGATCCACTTACTCTCTCCACTGTCAGCTTCAATGAGATCAACTTTGTTCTGGTTATGAAAGCCCAAATTAGAAATATCAGTGCTTTCTGAGTCTAAAAACTCTAGTTGAGGAACATACTAATAGCATAACTGAAATCCAGAACTTACTGGTTAAACAACTGTTTTACTTATTTCACTTGCTTCCATGATTGTGATAACGCTGAGAAAAGTACGCTATAGTAATTTATTTCTATTATTTGCTTTCCTGACAGTTTCACAAAGTAGAAAGTTTTAATTCATAGCACATTTATTAGTGAAAACATGAAACTTTGTGCAACTGGTGTACACTTGGTTGTTTGCCTTTTGTCAAAAAAATAATCTTGCCACTTTTTCTGTGAAATCACATCTTAGCATCAATCTGACACAGAATTTGAGATGCTCACTCCTATTTGGAGTGCTCTAATTCTCAAATTGCAGGAGTGCATGCAGTCAGCGTGGATTCTGGGCATCACAGAGTTCCTGTCTTAGGTGAAGAAGAGCAACTACAATGAGGCAGGACTGTGGAACCACTGACTGGTGCAGCTGAGGTCTTAATCAGGCAAAGAAACAAAGTTGATGAAGTCTCTTGGGGTTTTGAGTACTCTTTTTCTGGAACTCAGCTATCAAGGTTTTGATGCAGGAAAACTAGCTACATTTCCCTGTCATGCTTCCTCATGCTCATGCTCATGAATATATAAAATGACATACAGGTCTGTGCATGCGTGTAATGATGTATTTGAAGTTCAGGTTTATCACATTGCTCATAGCAGGTGACTGAGAAGGGATGGAAAATCTGCTATCTGCTTCTTTTTCTTTATGAAATTATTTTTGATAATTATTTTTATAGCCTTGTTGGGCCTCCCAGGCACATTGCAAAGACCAGACTAGGAGAGGATGAAAATGGTTTCTTATGCTTTACTGTGATCAGATTTATTTTTAATGTTGCAAGACTGCAAGTGTGTGGAACTTTGCATTGTTAGCAGTGGACACGTGATCTGGGGTAGCCTCTGGCATTGGTAGACCCAGTTTCCTTTGCAAACTGCTCACAACTTAAATAAATTAGAGAAGGGAAGCACTACTATTCTAAATTTGCATGTGGGGAGCTGAGGCACATTGTATTTATATAATTTACCAAAGTAGCTCTGTGGTAGAGACACAAATGTTAAAAGTCTCAGTCACAAGAATGTCATTAGTAGGTTAATTACACAGATGTGTGAACACACAGAAAAATCCCTTCATGGCTTCATCAGCTGGCTTAGGACTTTTTGAATTTCGAGGATTTTTATTTCTAGAGCCATGAAAATGCAACTGCCTGTTTAAGAAGAAAACTTGGGCCTCAGGAACCCTCTGGTTTTGAATTCCAGCCCTCATTTCCAACTCCTACTAGTTTCTCTGCTTCCAGATCTTCACTTACACTTTGTATTTGCCTCACAGCAAGTCTGGGGATGGGAGGAGGGGGAAATGTCATAGAAGTTACTTATGCTAATATGCTTTCTGCCATATGTTTAAGAAAAGTCTCCTATGCAATGTTCTCTGTGGAGCACTCTTCTTGAATATTTTGCAGTGGATTTTTGAAATACATATACGGTGCTAAAGTCAGTCTAATCCTGCCAGCATGTCTGGGGAACTAGATAGTTTCCTCTTGCAAGAATACATTTACAGTCTTTAAAGTTAGACTCTATCTAGTGACACATCTCAGTGCTGAGACCTCGGAAATCTTTATTGTACATGCATGACTAGTGGCCTGTGATGCAAAGGAGGATGATGGAGATTCAGTTTATGAGATTGTTAAACCTTATTCCTTGATTTTCCATCTGGTAAACATGATGTCAGAATTTCTAAGCAGTTTGCAATAGTCCCAAACTAAATCTCTTTTCAAGCACAGCATGGTCCAAGTGCTTCTACAGCCACAGCATTTGCAGGGTGTATCAGTACCTATACTGGATTAGTTTGGAAGGTTTTCGAAAAACTGTCAGTCTTTGTAAAAATTCTTTATAGATATACTTCTAATCAGCCTCTTCCTAGCAAATGCAGAGTAAATCCTGTGCATCTGTCAGTTTTACCTGTAACCCTGAGTGAAACATGGCATTAATATTTGTGTCTCTTGGTACACTATCAATTCCAACCCCTTTCACAGTGAGTGTTAAACACAAAAAAAAACATCCACAGCTCATTCCAGCACAGAGAGTAACAAAAAAAAGAGAATGGGAAGGTATCTTGATTTTCACTATCCTCATTCCTTCAGTAATATTAAACATTTTTTGTATACCTGACAGTTTCTGCACAATTCTTCACTGTTGTTGTCATATTATTATTATTTTTAGTAGTATTAGTATTAGTATTAGTATTCGTTATATCTAGAACTCTTTCCCAGTCTTATGTGTATGCTCCAGTTTGATTTCTTAAATATAGGGGTTATGGGTGTTTGATCACACTGTTAACTAGTTAATTTGTTTGGCTGTTTCAGGTCCAATTCAGCTGCGGTAATTTTGCCCTTACACTATTTTCCTAGCACATACTGAGCCTTAGCCAGTACCTACTCTCTGAAGGTGAGAGGATGTATTAAGCTAAAGCTGGAAGGAGTGACCTATAACATCATTTTTTCCCAATATCCAGTCCTTCTTCCTTTCAAAACCCAGTTGCTATCCCTAAGTTATGCCCTATAGCATGTCGTTTCACAGCAGCCAATCTGTCCTAAAGTCATTACAAATCATCCCAATCTATGTATCCTCTCCTCTTCTTCATTATTCCTTTGTTAGTCTGCATTCAAATTGATGGTTCATACGTATCTCTACTCTCTCCAGACACTCCTCCTTGTTGCCATTGCCCTCTACCTCTCCTTCTCATTGGTTCATTTTTACTGGAAACTCTTGGAGTTCACTGAATTTATTAGAGAGGAATAAATAGGTCCAAGGTTAGGAAAAAAAAAAAAAAGCCCAAACTTTCCAGACAAAGTCTATTGACAAACCTTTAAGTATATAGTGAATGCTGATATTCATAAGACTCACACATTTTTAAGTTTTTGCTTCTGGTTTTTACTTTCAAAAATAAAGGTTTCTGTTTAGCATTAGGTTACAGCTTCTGAAAAAGAAGCACCAAAAGATTTAAAGAGTAGAGTGATTGGAAAAGGAAAATGAACACCTTTTTGTTTGGAGTCTATTGCAGAAAGCTAAGGAATAGACGAATAAACCTGAGGATTTGGAAAATTTTGTTAATGGCAAGAATTAAAATTATGGATGGCAATGCACTGAGGAGAAGGATCTGGGGTAGGCTACTCCAAATGGTCAGTATTTAGGATTACACAGCATGACAAAGTGAGTCCTGGGGGCCGCTGGAGCTAATTGCCTATTTTTCTTTCAGAACCTTTTTGTAGTCTTTGATGGTTCAAAACTTGTAGAAGAGGGAAGGAAGAAATCTGTGGTGTGTTTTGTGCCACATGAGAAATAAACTCTTGCTGAGGTTGATTGTTGTGATGGGGTCATCTAAGGTTCTATGGAAACTTTCCAACCAGGGAGGATAGTGGCAGCTTTAAGAAAAGAGTGGAAGAAAGGCCTGGGTCCAGTGGTGTGTTGTAAGTAGACCCTCACAATAACATGTTTGATGGCATAGACTAACAGCCAAGCATTACTATTCCCGTTGGAAACAAATGTTTTGCTCAGTCTGAAGACCACAAGATGGATGAAGTTTTGGTTAGAGTGAGGTTTGGGAAAAGAAGGAGTTGAAACTTATCTGTTGTGTTAGTGTGTGTGTGTGTGTGGTATAATCTAGCTGTACTGGAAAGAGCATTGACATTGTTACTTCTTTATTTTGTCTAATTGCTCCAGGGTGACTTTGCAGATTTTTAAGTGCCACAGTTCAGGGCTTAAATAAGAGTTAGTGTTTCAATAGGAAGGATTTGGATTGAAGGAAAAGACAATAATCTTTTGTGATAATATTTAGTATTATCCAGGAGTTAAGCGGAATATAGGTGTTAATGAGAACATGGGGTGGGGGATGTCTGTTATTTGTGACAATTTCCATGGGTTCATGAAAAAATTTTAACAGGTTTTTGAATAAGGAAAGGAATAGAATAAAAGCCATAGCATGATTATTCCTTATATAAGAAAAATAATGTTCATGCTTGTGTCTTTTTGAGATAAAGGCTTATCTGGTTACTTTTAGCTGTGACTAAGAAGCACAGTAGGCTTAGGGACAGAGTTATGGGAATGAGGGAGATAAGTGCTATAATTATGGTTGTATATTGGAGATGGTGCTTCCATAAAACCAACTTTTTATAACTATCTTTTCTCTCAGGTTATGGCCAGTAATTGCGAAATAGCTATAACAAGGTTAGTGTTAATTTTCAAAAACTGAGAGTAGGATACTATGCTACTGTCTTCAGACCTTCACAATAAAATAATTTCAAATTGCCTAGCCAAAGATTCATAGTTATTTAAGTTCATATCAATGACTGAGAAATATGGAAATCTAGAGCTAAGGTTAGTAGCAGGGATCAGAAAATGAGGAAGAGATACAATTTTTGCGGTACTATTTCTAGACTATGGAGAGTTTAACGGAAAAGAAATGGAAGGGGAAAATAATTATTAATGATGATAATAATGGTGAATGTTATTTTTTCCTGTCTCAGGTCTGGTTACTATTTCTGGGTCTTCTATGGGCAAAGCTTGTGTTGCAGTTAGATTTTTTGTTTAGCTTTAGGGATGGTTTAGCTTTAGGGATTCCTTAGATGAGCTAATGAAAAGTTATGGTATTTTAAAAAAGGGACCTTGGTTATTTCTTTCAGTCTCTGAGCAGTCGGCAGAAAGAGTTGCAGGGCAGAATAGGGGAGAGGGAAAAAAGAATTGCATTATTTATCTTACAGAAATGTAAAATTAAGATGCTAGTGCCAATTTGTATTTTATATGTGGCTATCAATTATGGTACTATTATGGAAACTCGTCATAAGTACAGAATTCAAAAAGGAGGGCAGGAAGAGGTGTATTTGTTATATTATTTTTATTAAATTGCCAAAATAAATGTAGTGCTTTTCATTGACTTCAAATTATTTTTGTTATTTTTAAAAGAGTTTGGCCTCAGTGACTAGAGTAAGATTAGATTAAAGGCTGGGATTAATGTTAAGCACACAACAGAAACAAATCCTGGAATTGTTGTATTGTTCTGTAAAGGCCTGAAATAGAAGTAAAATAAAAACTGCTGGTGTATGGGACCAGAAGTTTGTGTTTGACTGTGTACGTGTGTGTATGGTTTTGTGGATTTGCTGACTCTGTTTTTTACTATCTCACAATGAATTTTATTCATCTCTTGTCATAAGTAGTCCTTCCCTGCCCTGCTTAGGCTCAGGGGATTCTTTCTGTTATGCTACTTTTTGTTAATAGAAGAGAGTTGAATAAGCAAAGTCCATCTTGGATAAAAGACCTTAGTCCAAGCTGGAAGGAGCACTAATGCAGGCTTTAAGGCTTGCCTGATTAAACAGTGATGTTTTTATTCCATTCTTCCTTTACCCTACCATTGCACCAATCCTACTTTTAACAATAGCTTCATAAATGCTACCTAGAACGAATTGCTAATGCTACAGTCCATGCAACACCATCCCTCGTAACCATTTAATCTGTCAAGACCTCTAGTTTCAGTCATACGCCTAACCCTGACTGTGTCTGTAAAACCAGTTTTACCCTCAGCCCTGTAGCCTGGTCCATATATAGTTGTATAATAGTGTTAAATCGGCTGGTGCTGACTCTCTCCTACCATTGAAATTCTTGGATAATCCGGGAATAAATCCCATTCTTCAATTCCTGCTGCTGAGACAATATCTTAGTCTCATTCCTAACAGTAGGCCACCCAAATAGCTCAGTTATAGACATGCCTTTAACACTGTGCCTGAACCTCAGCCTTAATCTAGCATATCATATCCCAGCAGACATTTGGGGTTGGTCCCTCGGGGAAAGGCAGAGAGTGGGACTCAGTTTTTCTTGCCCTTGTGGATCAGAAAATCCGTGATGCTTTTACAGATCTGCCTATAAAGGCCTAAGAACTCATACGAGAGTTTAGGCATTATTCTTTCTCCTTCCCAAGCCTATTATGACTTAATTGCAACTTAATTATGACTTCTCATACCCACCTACAGAACTAAAAAAAAATGACTTTGTGGCTCTTGATTCTTGGACTGAGGTTCATAAAACTCTCATGGGATTAAGAGGGTTCTGGAGAAAGCTGAAATTACAGTAAATTTTTTAACTTGTTTTATAAATAACATTATGATTCCCATTAAAAAACATTACAATGTTCATTGATCCTACTGTTTCAAGGGTAATAATTATACTATTTCTGATAACAGGTACTGTCTCAGAGAAATTACATTATGTTTGGGATTCAATGTACATTAAGGCACCTACATTTGGGTATCTGAAAGGTGTAATTTAGTTAATGTGCACGTGCTGTCTGAACTCTTGTTATGTCCAGTGAAGATGCAGGGAGTCTGGTTGGTGGAGTCCCACAGGTACTTCGCTGACCCACTCATCAAAGTGAATCAAACCTCTCCAGAGGCACCGTGGACTGGAAGAACTAATGGCTTGATTCAATTTCCTAAAAATAGAAATTATCCATCATTTGAGATGGAGTAAGGTATTTCACCTGGTCTTCCACAGACCCTGTGTCATGTCTGTCCATTTCATCTGTAGGTCTTGGCTACTCTTAAACATTGGAAGTGGCACCAAATACCTAAAGAGTTTACTTTAACCTTAGCCCTGCATTGATTACACAGGGATCTTGGACACTTAGTCCATATGTAGGGTAGCTACATACTGACACCTACATCTAAGTGTCCTAATCTAAAACTCAGCCCAATAAAAAGAGAGAGAGTTGGTTGCATGGACAGAAGTGTAGAGCTCTGTTCTGGAGTCTGTAGGTTACCTGTCCACTAACTGCCCTACTCTACAGGCCCAGTATCATCTCTCTCAAAGGTAGGAAGGTGTATCAGATACTTAGCAGATCAGGAATACCTCCAGACACTTGCATTAGGCAACTGAAATATGAGATAAACATCAGAGAGCTTTTGATAGTTATCTTCAAGATAAAGGTTTTGGGATTTTGCCACAAGTGTTTCTCTATTCTAAGAGATTACTGTGTTTATCCAGACAGGGATTATGTTTGGATAATTTAAAGGTATGAAAACCATTACATAATAATAATTGTAAGAATTGTAATAATTGTTGTAAATTGTAAAATAGTTGTAATAATTACCCCCCAAAAAGGTGTTGCTCTACAAGAACACTGGAATTTTTTACATTTTATTGGAATCCAAACATATTGTGGTATGAAAATACACAAGCAAGACATCTATGCTAGTTAACATACTTTTAGCTTGTTTTCAGTAAAACTTCCCAAGTTTCCCATCAGATGGCAAAAGGATATACTTTGTGAGACAAATGGAAACACCCTAAAAAAATCATTGACTTGTAAAACAACTTTGGTTGCAAGAGACCTCAGGAGGTGATCTATCTACTCCAGTCCCTTGGTCAAAGAAGGGCTGACTTCAAAAATCAGGATACTTAAAAATGTGGTGGAGAGGTTCAGAAAAGAAGCCAAAGGGCTCCGCAGGGACTATCAGGTATTTTCTCAAGACAAAAAAGGCCCAGTCCTTTCTCTTGGCTGGACATAATAAGGCGGACAGGTAACAGAAACAGATTGGTAAAAAAGTACAGGGTCCACATTTAGAGAGACAGATCCTGCTTCTTTGAAGCACTGGGATTTTTTAATACTGAACTAATGAGAATAAGAATTGGGCCTTGGTTAAAGAGTGCTGTTTTAGGACTAGGCAGCTTGGAAGATTCTGGAATATTTAAGGTTGCAATTGGCAGCTGTGATCTTACTGATATTTTAGATAAAACACATGTGTTTGTAACTTTTTAGTATCTCCATGGTCTGAACTAACAGCCAAAATACATATGAGAGCATTTTTAGCTGTATTTTTTTTTTTCCTGGGCCAGACTTGAGATGGCTTCAGAACATGACTTCAGAACAATGGAATAAAACAATTTTATTTAGTGTTCTGATGCTATTCAGCATTTGCTTGAGCCTCTCGATCTAGAAATAAAGATTCACATAAACATGAACTCTCCCAAAGATTAAGGCAGTAAAACACATCTACCCAAATATGCCCACATTTAAGGTTATTTTCAGAGGTAATTTTTCCTTCAGCTGCCATCATTCTAGATTGTATGTATCTGTGGAGAATTATAAGAATATGTTGTGATTCTCTCATGTAATGTCTACTTCTATATCCCTCTGGCAGATCAGGAATAAAACCAACAGGCAAATCTCTTTTACTCTCTGGTTTTCATTCTGATCACAAAGAAGGAAACAGAAATAGCTTTACAGAAGAAAAAGCAATTATTTAATTTTCTACTGACCTATTGTGTGTCTGTTTAAAATACTTGCCAATAGGGAAATCACTGAAATTAAACATTTGAAAAGCAGTTGCTTGTGCATTATCCCTCTTTATCAAAATGTTAATTTGCTGTCCTAAACAAATAATTGCACTTTAGTCTTTCACACAGTTAATACATCAAAAATTTTAATACCAGGTGAAAGTCAAAATTAATATTGGATTATCAAAGGATTAATCACCAACTCAAGAAAAGATTTTTTCAGCATTCACATATACACAAGTAAATGCCCATAATGTCATCCTTACTTTAATAGGTTACTGATGTCCAATTTTGGCGTGACATACTATTCTGTATAAACAGAGATACTATAGCTCTGGCTCTAACTAATATCTGGCAAACGCTTATGGCCAGTATTGTGGTCTAACATTAATAAAGCTCTTCTGGATCTGTATTTGATATGGGTATGCTCAGGGCATAAGAAGACCTGGGGGCTGTAAAGAATCAAATCAATATGAGCTTGTATTATGCAAACATAGGACCTGTGAGCTTTCAGATACATGACAATAAGATATTTATATAAAGTCTTAGCAAGATACAGTTTGTAACTGCCTTATCAATTGTGAGTCATTGAAATTCTATTAAGGATATTGAATTATAGTTCTGATAGAGAGTGATCTGAAATTATGACCACCTGAGATCTGTAAGTGCTCAATTAAAGGACTCTGTCATGTTTTCTTTACTACTGGCACCATGTCGTAGTTTTGCTGGCATTTTCTGTGAAGACAAGATGCTGGTAGTTAAGCTATCTTTCCTGGGTTAGGTATAAAATGCACTGCTGGCAACAGTATGAGAACTTGGACTTTTGCTACCTGGCTTGATCTCTAAGGAAAGCAACACTGCAATTCACTGGACTGAGATTCCAAACTAAGTTTAGATCAAATCATCTTTAGAATTTTTAAAGGTTTTTTGTTGTTGTAGTTCGTTGTAGTGGTGTGTGTGGGGGGGTTTTTTGTTTGTTTGTTTGTTTGTTTTGTTTTGTCTTTTTTTTTAAATTTTTGTTTGTTCGTTTTTTAATTTGAGCATATTTGAGCGTGGCATTGATGTAGAATACCTCCTAAGGTCTACTGCAACCAACGTGTGCAGTTCTGTCAGGTACAAACATCCTAGAAATCTGCACAGGACACACAGATAATCCATGAGTTGTGTCGGAAACAGCATCTTTCTGTAGCAGTACCTGAAAGCCAGTGGTGTCTAAAGTGGCACTGGACACCTCTGTGTAGATACCTGAACTGTGCACTTAATGACTTGCATTCTCCCTCTAGTTATTATACTTCTTTTCTAGCTAAAGAATATTACACAATGAAGCCTAAAAAGGGATTTTTGAACTTTCCTGGTTGATCACTTTTGGACCAAGTTCTATTTCCCATTGCATTGTGCAGAAAGTTGAACCCCTTTATAGGTTTTCATGACCTTTCAGCTTCAGAGTGTTCAAACTAACAGCAGAAAGAGATTATCTAATAAATTTCAAAATATCTCATTTTCCCCAGGAGCTGTATTTCAGCTCACTGTCCATGCCATGCAACAACACATTCATCTTGGCTCCAGCCTACTCAGCCAAAATAACACGGTGCTTTGGAGCATGTTAATACAACTGTGCTTCAGTGTATGCTAATAGCTTTTCCTCCTACTCTTCTCGGTCCTGTTCCCTTGGCACAGAGAAGCATCAGTAGGAGGGTAAGGAGCGCAGGTGAAAAAACTTAAATGAGCCAAAGGTAATGTGTTTCAGGGCTTCTGCTTCCCTTCAGATTTGCTGAAGGAAATGAGTGCCATGGGAAAGAAATGCAAGCAGTGGAAATGGAGGAGCAGAGGAGATGAGAGGAAACAATCTTAAGGAAGCTGGAATCAGGGAGTCTTAAAGGGGATCTATGCCAGGTAGCAGAGGGGTAAAGTAGTCTGGAAAGAAAATAGAAAAGATCAAGTGAGTGGTGGTAGACTTCTTCATTGGGTAGATTGTGGTATCTTCTTTGAAAGTCTCCTTTTAGGAGACTTCAGATCACTGATCAAATTTAATACAACACTACAGGGGAGCACATAATGAAATGAAAGCACAGATGTGGAATCAGGGGACTTAGCCTTTTTAGGCAAGATAAATGGCTGGACAGAGATACCCAAGTTGCAAAAAACAGTAAAGCCATTAATACCTATAAATTCCAGCCAGGATGACAGTTATTGTTTCTAAGCTGAGCTAATTAGGTCAGGACAAATTCCAAGCAAACCAGGGCATACTAATTCTGGAACCTAGTGAAACAATCTCTACACAGTACTTGTGCCACATAGAGTCTAAGGTTATTCCTGTTCTGGGGGCATAAATCAGACTTATAGGTACAGAGCCAGACGTCAAGGTGCAGGAGTCTGTGTTCTACCAGTGCTTGAGCTGCCATTACTGGCAGTGGAGAGGTAGAGTGGAATGCAGCTTCTTCAACCCAGTCATCTCTGTCATTTGTGAGGTCATAGGGTATCCTACTAACAGCTGGAGGCCAGGTGGCATATATTTATGGAACTAGATGCCTGTATTTAGACAACCAAATTGAGCATTTCTCCCATTATCTGATGCCACCAATGTGCTGACCTGTCAGCAGATATCTGCTTTAGAAAGAGGTCTTTGAGTTCTCCCAACTAGAATGATTTGGGGCTTCAATCAGTTCCCCACATACTGATTTTTGGTGCCATTTGTGAGGCCCTAAAGATATTTGGCCAGAAGATTAAGGTCATATTTCTGGCCAGGCATCTTTCTGGCCAGATATCTTTCTTTGTGATTATCTGTATGTGTAACAACTGTCCAAGGGTTATACCTGCTGAGGAAAGATAAGCATTATATAGGGTCAAATCAACAGTCATGATTATATCTGACTCTTTTGAAAAAGGCCATGAATATCTTTTCACAGAGGTTCAGCATGTAATCTGATGGAAAAGATAACTCCCTTTTGTCTAACTATATTTATGTGAGTATAAATCTGTAGAGAAGTTTGATTTGGTGCTAAACCATGAAGTTTAAAGAGAGCCCCCTTTAATACACTGAAAAATAGGGATATATTTTTCTTCCTGCCTTCCAGTCAGAGCCAAATATCCAAGTATTCTGATCCAAAGCTTTCACATGTGATGAACTGCTTTAACAGGGCAAAGAGATATCTGGGATGGTTGTAGTTGCCATAAATATTCAGAGATAAATCAAGCACAGATGTTACCCCTTAAGGGAAAAGGATCATTGGCACTAATTCTATTCATTTATCCAAAATAAGCTCAGTGGTGCACATTCAACAGTCCCACACTTTACTCTGCTTTGAAATGTCTCTAAATAGTTTCACTTATCTTCTTCCTTTCCTATGCATTTTGGTTTATATTGACATGAATGTTACCACCTGCAAAAAGGACTTCTGTACCCATAGTCCTGCAGCGGCTTTTCCTCCTGCATGTTCATTTCAGAGTTGATCTGAGTGGTCAGGAAGAGAAGAATTAAAAAAGCCATGCTGCATTTATTTTATCTTATTTCAAGGCCAAATATCATAGTGGTAGGGAGAGAAAAGACTGGGAAGAGAAGCTTCCTCCTTGTGAGCTCTCTGCAGCTCTGTGATCTGCACTCTTGTCCCCATTCTCTATTCCTTACTTTGCCCATCTTCCGATAAATGTGGGTTAGGATGTCTTTCACCTCTCATTCACAGCTATCATAAAGCATAGTGATTGGGAACAAGAGGTAGGAGACATGAACATCCTCAAGTCAAATATGAGACTCCAAAAGGATTTGTCCAAATAAACACTTTAGGCTATCATACTAAAAATTTATGACCATCTCCTAGTTTCCCTCTTCCTTTCTTTGTTTGGGTTACATTTTTCAGTGGAAGTGGTTGAAGTTACTGGATTTCATACTGAGATCAAGGAATGAGGTAGGAGGCCTCAGGGGATGTTAGCAAGGGGTGCCACAGATGGATGGGGGTGTCTGATCAGGTACTAAGACTTTCTGTGCTATCAGGATGATGTGCAAGGTAGCAGAATACTGATTTTCTGTCTTGGTGAAACATAAATCCCAGAAAACATCCTGGTGCTTTAGAGTTTCATCGAGTTTTCCAGAAAGAGATACACAAACACCATCCAAGTTGGCCCCCAATTGCCCATGATTTTCTGTTTTGCTTACTTTTTGTTTCTGGCTGCTCTTTATCAAAAAAAAACCCCAAAAAACAACAACAAAAAAAACCCCAAAAAACAACAAACCAGGATTTTTTGGTCATTTTTAGGTTAAATAGCTTAAAATTCAGTAGCTTAAAGGTTCTAAGTAATTCAGGTACTTTCAAATGGCTTAATATGTGTACCATTACAGACCATCTGTAATACTGATTTCTGGTGAGTCTCAATGACGCAATATTAGGAAAGAAAAAAAAAATCAGTGTCATTCCCGACTATCTGTGCTAGTGGCTCAATAAATATGGAGTTTTTAAAATAAATCTGGGGTGTTAATCAAAGCTTTGTACAAATGCCCATCTGTCCTGATCTGTGACAGTGAAACCCCTGCTGATAACAGTATTCAGAGAGATGCAATTACCTATCCTGTAACTGGAAACATTGGTAAACACTACTGGATACAAAAAGCAAATAAAAGAACAAGGCATACACCCACAAATTATTAATCTATGCAGATAGACTTCTCTTTGCAATTAAAGATCTACCATTCAAAGCACTAAAATCACCCAACCCANTAACTCCTTCCTCTCCTCTCTTTACTCAAAGGGGGGGAAAAGGGAGGGGGGTGGGGGGCATCTGTCGCTCAGGGTTTGGTGGGTTTGGCTGAAACCGTGACATTTTCAGCTCTCTCTTTATCAAAAAAAAACCCCAAAAAACAACAACAAAAAAAACCCCAAAAAACAACAAACCAGGATTTTTTGGTCATTTTTAGGTTAAATAGCTTAAAATTCAGTAGCTTAAAGGTTCTAAGTAATTCAGGTACTTTCAAATGGCTTAATATGTGTACCATTACAGACCATCTGTAATACTGATTTCTGGTGAGTCTCAATGACGCAATATTAGGAAAGAAAAAAAAAATCAGTGTCATTCCCGACTATCTGTGCTAGTGGCTCAATAAATATGGAGTTTTTAAAATAAATCTGGGGTGTTAATCAAAGCTTTGTACAAATGCCCATCTGTCCTGATCTGTGACAGTGAAACCCCTGCTGATAACAGTATTCAGAGAGATGCAATTACCTGTCCTGTAACTGGAAACATTGGTAAACACTACTGGATACAAAAAGCAAATAAAAGAACAAGGCATACACCCACAAATTATTAATCTATGCAGATAGACTTCTCTTTGCAATTAAAGATCTACCATTCAAAGCACTAAAATCACCCAACCCATCAGAATAAGGAATGGCTTAATGTTACAAAATCCGTCAGTCTAATCAGATGTCTATTTTTTGACATTACACAGCAATTTACCAGGCCTTTGGAATTAGAATCAGGAAGGCAAATACAATTTATATTCAGATCAAACTGCCCTGTATCAAATACAAGATGAAACTGGACACCTCAAACCTCTGAGCTGAGCCGGTATTATGAAAACCATTAGGATTTGATAAGTCCATTTTATTTTATTGTGAGTTTGCAGAGGAAGAAGCAGTTCCTTGCTGCCAAATGGCAAAGCAATAACCTACAGAAAATTATTCAGATGGCATAGTAAAAATCTGATACTAAACCCTCCTGAAAAATCTACAGAAGTACAGCACTACTACACCTGAAACCCTGTCAAACCAACACCCAGCAACATCTAAAGCTGTAAGAGACAGGATGTGAAAGCTGTTAAACATCTCTGATTTGGAGACATGCAAGAATCAAGTATAAAGTCCTATTAAGGAAGAAGTGGATGCTTTATAAATCATCCTGTGATAGTTGAAAAAGCACAAGATTGGAGATGTCTTCATCAACACAGGCTGTTGGAGGAAGATGCTGGAGTTGGCACATTCCTGTGGTGGCTATAAAAGACTAGATTCAGTAGTGTCCCCCCTGACAAAGGACAGTCCTATGGGGTTATCGGCTTATCACCTCTGCTATGTTGCCAAGATCACATAGATGAGAGATGCCTGCATGGACCACCCCAGACCTGAAGCCAGCCATTGAATCAGTGTGATAGGCAGTACAAATGAGATGGTTCTCATACCATGAGAGAAGAAAAAAAATAATAATAAAATAAAGTATATATATATGAGGGAAAATGGACTTTGGAGAGTTAAGACATTTCCTGACTTTCTTGTCACATGTTCTATTAATTGAACTGACTTTTCACAATCAGTTTAGTAAACCGAGCAAAATCTGAAGCCCAAACAGTTTTAATCTGGACTGACTTTTTTTTTTTTTTTTCCTTTTTAAAATTAAATATTCTTATTAGTTTTAGTTCTTTATCTTAATTAAAAAACTGAGATTTGGTTTGTTTTGGTTTTAATATTCTGATAGTTTCTCATTCAGGTCACTTTAGAATCAAGCCTTTTGTTTCATATATGTTTGAAATGACTGTGGCTCAGGAAGTGTAAATGACAAAGAAATCCAAATCAATAATTTCTTTGAGAAAATAACCATATCTATGCAGCTGTAAATATTTAAAGCAGCAGTATGTACTCTCTAGACTTAAAGCATAAATTAATATTTTCCACAAAATATATAGAGCTTTTTAATTTCTTCCTTCAATTTATAGCAGCTTCATTGACTTCAATAAATTGCTCTTGGTTTGCACCAAAGTAACTGAGAGCAAAATTTGACCCGGGAATTTCAACATTTCTTTTAAATCTAAATTTGTAATAAAGCACAAAAACTTCTTAATGATGAATTGTTTTGTTGCTAGGCAGTCTGGCCCTGATGGGATGTTAAAGTTTGATTTACTCTGCTGATCTGTGACCTCTTTCTCTGACAACTCATTTTTTATGATTATTTATTTATATTATAGAAGCACGTAAAGGTTTCTGAGGTGACCAGGCCTTTATTGTGCTATTAGGCACTGTCCAAACATGCATAAAGAAAAGCTCCTTATTCTGAAGAGTTCATTATTTATGTAGTGGGCACAGTTTCTTAGGGTGCTGAGTGAAATGGAGGACTGAGCTATAGCTCCACTGAATTTAATTTCCCAATGTGTCACACACTCTGCTCTGTGTGGGAGGGAAGCAGGCGCTTGGTAGCCATCCATCGCACGAATGTCTGCATCACAGAGACATGATGAGTTAGTGGGGACTGGACATTAAATGTTTTATGTGATCTTAGTGGAAGAAAAGTGAGGGACAGAGACGCTGGTCTCTCCAATGTCCTTTACACGTTGCGTGTACAGCAGAATTAGTTAAATTAGTTAAACCTGATGAATTTAGTTGACATCATAGGTAAAATAGTTCTCAAGTTACCAGGAGAAAGGGAACAAAGACACCCACAACCACTACTTAGCGCTAGGGAGATGATGTTCAGCTGGAAACATGTTGGCATGGATGTTCTCCCATTGAGATCTAACACGACCATAAATGGTAGACATGGTCAGGGAGTCACAACCCAGGAGTCCTTGAGGTAACCTTTGAGGTTCCTGCATTGTGCACTCTTCAGCTACTTACTGCAGAGCTGCTTGTGAGTACTGAGGATTGGGCATTTTATTAAAAAAAAAAAAAAAAAAAAGGCTATGCAATTATTTATTTTGAGAACAGAACAAGGATACGAGTATTGATTTCCCAAAATGGTAAAAGACAAAAAGGTCATATTTTCAGTCCTCAAAACCTTGGTGCCTCACTGAGGTTCTGTGCAGCTATTTCACTCAAGGTATTTGTGTTTTGTTAACCAAACGCCACTGCCTCATATCCCAACAGGGCCATGCTGCAAATGGCATATGGAAATTGTTTGCCCAATTTTTGCCTGGTTGACAGGGCTCTGTGAGCAGTGCTGCACGTTCCCGTGAGCTGCGTGATGATAGGTACCCATAAGGAAGAGTGGAAATGGCCTGATATTGTATGGGCCACTCTGGTTCAGTGTAACGCAGGCTTGAGTTACAGATGAGGCAAAAAGGGACCTCTCCACCCCCTCCTGCTCAGCACAGACACAACCACTGCATGAGCGGAAAAAAATCTGACAGGATAATTCAGTACAAAAGTAGATAGAGAAAATCTCACTCTCTTTGGTACTCTGCCTTTTTACACAACGTGTCTTGCTTTTAGAGCAGCTTTTGAGGTGTTAAATAACAGTAGTTTGGCAGAGCAGAGGCCAGTGCATCCAGACCTGTCAAGACTTTTCTCTGCTTTCTCTGTTTTTTGGCTCACCTTTCGAAGCAGACTTGCTGTTCAAAACAGAACATGACAATCCAAAACTGCACAACCACCTGGAGGTGTGAATCTCAGCTGTGAGTCTTTGCTTTGCCTTGCCTGATGCTCCACTCGAGTCATTAAAAAACAAGAGCTGCCTCTTAATCTTACTTAAGATGGCACAAATCAGGACTTATTCTGATGAGGTCAATGTAAACTTGCTGTAAAGCTGATCTGAGTGATAAATATCCAGTCTCCAAACTTGAACAAAACAAGCTGGGCCGGTACCTGAATATTCCAGAGCATAGCGCTGGAAAAAACACAGGATGAACATGGGGTTTCCTTCTAAGAACAATGATTTTTCCCATGTTAATTTGTCCACTATTTCCCTTTTCCTAAGTTGCTTGCTTCTTTCTCCTGCTCCATTCCCACCTTTGTTCAGGCTGCAGTTCAGCTTTTTTGTGTGAAGGAATTTGTTATTTTGGGCTCAGGTTAGACTTACATAAATATAAAATAGCTGACCATACCGGGCCTGATGTTCAGTTAACATAACTCACCCATTGTTAAACAGCCACACAAAGTGTTATTACATCACTTGTGTCTCTCCCAGAAAATGTTTGCATTTTTTCCCCCTTTGCTTTGACACTACATGTTCATCTGCCAGTCAGTGTGACCACATTCCTCATCCCAGGTGGGTCTGTGTTTACAAGAAAAGGGACCAATTTAAGGCTAAATTTTCTGCAAGATTTTATCGGACAGCTGCATCTATCACTCTCAACCTCCTCCTTAGTTGTCAACTGCTCTCAGCAACTGGATTTTTGATAGCCACAATGCTCAAACCAAAAAGCTGCTCACATTGCTGTGCAGTACCTCCATGGTTTGCTTCTGCTCCAGCCTTGTATCCAAGTAAGCACACCAGACACAAAGAGCCATGTGCTGCCTCCTCTGTGCCAATTGTGCCTGCTGAGGAATTGCGATCGTGGGGCCAGGATTCCTATTTCTTTATTTTTACCTTCTAGATCTATACAGCAACTCCCTCCTCAAGTGGAACATTTCAAGATAGCGCAGCAAGATGTGTCAAAGACTGCAGAAAAGAGTGGTATGACAAAGATAACATGAGAGGAGGTTTTGAGGTGGGGAAAAAGGTAATTAATGTCAAAGGTACAATTACCTCCATGTAGAGATACTAATTGAGGGCACTGCCTTCAGCTTACCTCCAAAACCTCTGAATATACACAGACACACTAACATAGACTTTTCTGCTTGCTTTCTGAGCTAGGCAGCTCTGCAAGCAGGAAGGGACTGGTCCAGGACACACCACAGTGAGGCATTGCACATTCTAATGGACCCATTCTAAGATGATTTCATCAGGGTGGACGTGTGCAAATACACCCTGGATATTTCCTTCCAGCAGCCTAGGCTTGGGTCTCCCCCCTCTTATTACTGAGTATCTTAATGCAGAATTTTTAGCAACTTTTCTCTCTAACTCTCAAATGAAATCCAAATTTTCTCCATCTTCCCTGTAGGAACAAAGAGCACTTCCACACCTTCTGCAAAGACTTGTGTTTGCATTCATTCCCACTCTTTTGATTATGAAAAAGTCTTTGTTACCTATATGATTTTATCTTCCTTTGCTATCATGAATACCCCAAACAATCCTCACTCTGGGATTCTTTATATGAATGCCACAGGACTTGGAGACTTAAACAGAGGCATAAGAACATGCATGGTTTGAGCCAACCTGGATGGCACTGTTACACTCACTGCTACACAGAGGAGGAGGGGACAGCACCTTGAATGTAACTTTTAAAAATACACAGGATTCTTAAGTCAACCTGTCTGTGTATCCCCACTCAGCGCATCACACAATCAATCACTAAATCACTACATGGACTTTCAGCAACGTTGTAAACATATAGATCATGACACATGAAGGGCAAGAGAGAATAGCTGCGACTGTGTTAAACATGAAGTTCTCTGAAGAGGACACTTCCAAGGTTGCTTGAATCAGTGTGTGAGGATGTAAACAACACCTCACCACTGCAGCTTTGAATGAACAGGGGCTTCAAAGATATAGGAGCAAATGATCATGTGTGCTCTTGATGTCCCCTGGACTTTGCATTTTTGAGTCAAGCATAACTTAACCCACTCTTGGGTGGATGCTCTCCTTGAAGATAATGGGGAAACTCCTTTAGCATTATGAAGGAAGGGCATACCTATTGTTTATGGTGGCCAAGTGTGAAAATGCTTCAGTGACACCACTCATCAGCAGGAAATGGTGTCCAGAAACAAGGTGCCTAAAGAATTTTTGTTTCAATCAAACACTTTGTCTTTTCCCATAAGCTTCCTGAATGTCGAACGGCAGCTTTGTGAATGGTGTGTTTATAATACCTGCATTGTATAAGCTTTGATGTCAGTATCCCCGTTTGAAATCCTTGACTTCTCTCTTAGTACAAAGAAACAAGATTAAATGACTTCTGGCTGAAGCTTTCCTGACATATGATGTTAAAAGATTTTAGTCCTTATCTTTGCCATGGCATGAGAAAGACAAGAATTAGACCATTAGTCAGCACTTGAGCCTGTAAAAAAATCCATTTTGATAATGTGTCAGTACATGAAGTGCTGATGCGCCAGTATTGTTTTTTAGATATGATGGGGTAATATATAATATCTATCCCATACTTCCATCTCTTGAGCTTCTCTTGAAAAGAAAATGAAGAATGAAAGGCAAAAAAATATATATTGTAAGCATGACTGTATGAAAAACTTCAGAAAAGAAGAATGAAAGTCAGGTGTTGAAAGCCCAGTGAAGTTTCTTTTATTCTCTTCTTGCATGAGTAATTCAAACTTCTGCTGTTCCTTTCTCTTCCATATATTGATTTATATCTTGATGGCTTAATGAAATTCTAATGTTCCTTGGGTGCTGCTTTAATGCTCGCATTCTTAAATACACTTTTTTAACCTCAACTTAAACAACCTGGCTACTTCTTCCACCATGGTTTAAAACTTCATTTGATAAATTGCTAATGAAGATTCTGAAAGATAAAAACCAGAAACATAAAGAGAGAACAAAAAATATTTAATCCATTGTCTTCATACAGACCAAACAGCCTAACACTGATGAAAACAATGACTAGGAGAAATGAAAAAAATCCCAAAGAAATACTGCATTTATGAGAGGGCTGTGCTCCCTCTCTGGAAGGAAACAGGAGATGGGGCCACCCAGGATATGGATGAGACTCAGGTACTGAATGACTTTTTTGCCTCAGTCTTCATCGTCAAGGGCTCTAACCACAAAGCCCAATCACAGAAGGCAAATGTAGGTGCTCTAAGAATGGAGAACTCCCCATAGTAGGAGAAGATCAGGTTTGAGACCACCTAAGAAACCTGAAAGTGCACAAGTCCATGGCACCTGATGAAATCCATCCACGGGTCCTAAAGGAGCTGGTGGACCAAGTTGCTAAGCTGCTTTCCATCATATTTGAGAAATCATGGCAATCTGGCAAAATTCCTGCAGATTGCAAAAAGGGAAACATAACCCTGATATTAAAAAAAAAGGGGAAAAAGAGGACCCAGGAGACTATAGGCCAGTCAGTCTTGCCTCTGTGCCTGGCACAGAGAAGATCCTCCTGGAATCTCTGCTAAGGCACATGAAAAATAAGGAGGTGATTGGAGGCAGCCAACATGGCTTCACCAAGGGCAAATCCTGCCTGACAAACTCGATGGCCTTCTATGATACTGCCACAAACTTGGTGGGCAAAGGCAGAGAATTGGATGTCGTCTAACCGGACTTAAGCAAAGCATTCAACAATGTCCCACATGACATTCTAGTCTCCAAATTGGAAAGTTTGATGGATGGACCACTTGGTGGATAAGGACCTGATTGGATGGCCCCACTCAAAGGGTTGTGGTCAATGGCTCAATATCTAAGTGGTGGCTGGTGACAAGTGGGTCAGTATTGGTTCATTCAATACTATTTAATATCTTTGTTGGAGACATGGACAGTGGGATAG